>JAZDUH010000147.1:6825000-6827500 GCA_036419115.1 Scarus forsteni | reverse complement strand
GATGAACCAGAAGACTGCCTCGTCATTTTTATAAATCGCTCCGTTCACTTGAAAACTGTGCATATGAGCAAATGACACACTGTATGAGTTACAATAAACACACAAAGTGATTCAGGACCGCTGTCCCGTGCTGGCACCGCGAGGAGCTCTTTGCGCTAATATAGACCTGATCAAAATCTTAAGACCAGTTGAAAAATTGCTAGAATATGCATTTTGCACATTTGGACCTTAATGAGGTTTAAATAGAGCTACAATATGCAAAAGCAAGAAGGGGGAGTGCGACAAAAAACATTTGGAAACTGTAATAAAAAAAAATTAAAGAAACTGAAATAGGTTGTTTATCACCTGATTAAGAGTCTAAGACCACAGGCTATAAAAGCCAAAATCTGCTCAAAATGTTCATTTTCTGTCAGGCATTCACACGGTCATGCCCTCCTGATGGCTAAAGCTAAGAAGCTTTCTCTTCTTTAACGTGGTCGGATCGTCGAGCTGCATAAGCAAGGCCTCTCACAGCGTGCCATTGCTGCTGAGGTAAGACGCAGTAAGACAGTCACTCTAAATTTTTTGAAAGATCCTAAGCATTATTGAACAAAAAAGTCAAGTGGTAGACCCAAAAAAATTACACCTGCGCTGAGCCGGAGGATCCAGTTGGCTGTCTGTCAAGACACAGGGTGGTCTTTGACCCAAATTAAGGCCCTTACTGGCGCTGACAGCAGCGCAATAACCATCAGATGGCATCTGCGGGAAAAGGGTTTCAAAAACAAAAAACAAATTCAAAGACCTCGTCTCCTTCAACACCACAAAATTGCCCGTTTAGACTTTGCCAGGGAGCATCAAACATGGGACATTGAAAGGTGGAAAAAAGTTTTATTCTCTGATGAGAAAAAATGTAACCTTGACGGTCCAGATGGCTTCAACGTAACTGGCATGACAAGGAGATCCCACCTGAGATGTTTTCTACCCGGCACAGTGGAGGGGGGTCCATCATGATCTGGGTGCTTTTTCATTCAGTGGAACACTGGAGCTTCAGGTGGTGCAGGGTCGTCAAACGGTGGCTGGTTACGTGCAGATGTTGCAGCAGGCATCCTTCATGACTGAGGGCCCTCGTCTGTGTGGTAACAGCTGGGTTTTTCAACAGGACAACGCTGCAGTTCACGATGCTCGCTTGACCAAGGACTTCTTCAGGGAGAATAACATCACTCTTTTGGACCATCCTGCATGTTCCCCTGATTTAAATCCCATAGAGAACATTTGGGGATGGATGGCAAGGGAAGTTTATAAAAATGGCCGTCAGTTCCAGAGAGTTGATGCCCTTCGTGAAGCCATCTTCACCACTTGAAGTAATGTTCCCAAAAGCTTCCTGGAAACATTCTCATCAACCATGCCCAAACAAATTTTTGAAGTGATTAACAAGAACGGTGGAGCTACTCATTACTGAGTCCTACTTAGAAAAAGTTTTGTTCTGGTTTGGAGAGTTTTTTAATAATTTTTTGAGCAATGGTCTTAAACTTTTGATCAGCTGATTAACAGCCTATTTCAGTTTATTTGTTGTTTTCAACAAATTACTTTTTCAAAGTGCTTTTTGTCGCACTCCCCCTTCTTGCATTTGCATATTGTAGCTCTATTTAAAACCTCATTAAGGTCCAAATGTGCAAAACGCATATTCTAGCAATTTTTCAACTGGTCTTAAGATTTTGATCAGATCTGCATCTCCATGCTCTCGCGCTTGGAGATTAAATGTTTTTCTTGAAGTCAAGGCTCCCTTACGGCGCGCGTACATGTTGGCAGTTCATTGATAATCTCTGGTATCATGTCCTGTCGATACCCCCCACCCCATCTACGTTGATGTTGAGCTCTGATTTGTTGTGCATCTTGGTGCTTATGAGAGACCCGCAGGCTGTTCATGCGAAAATGCCCTGACACTACTGCCACTTTAAATTGGTTAAATCATTTCATTGCCGAAGCCAGAGCCCAGCACCAATATATATCTATATCTATCTATATGTATATATATTAAGGGTGCACCGAACATTCGGTGGCCGAATATTTTCGGCCGAATAGTGCAAAAAAAGCCATATTTTGCCTTCGGTGGAGTGAGCTAATAACAAGGCCGAATAGTACCCCCCCTCAGTAAGGGTCAGACACTCTCTTATCCACCCTGCCGACAACAACACAGTCACACGGGGTTAAACTCTTGACGAAGCTCCGCTGCACTCGGCCGTATAGCTTGGATGAAAAGCTGATGGCTGAGCCCGCAAATAAGTGGAGTACGAAAGACTAAACTATATTTCATGGACGGTGTAGAACTAAAACTACTTCCACACAGCTCTCCACAGAACAGTTAAAGCCCAAATTAGAGCTGTTTACGTCCGCTCCGTCCGCTCTGTCTGCTCCACTCGGAGCGGAAACTCTTTGGGTCGAGAGAGCAGCAGATGTGACTGACGGTCAAGCTGCGCTCACAGCGCCCTCTGTTGGACGGAACGCTCCACTGTTCCAGACC
>JAZDUH010000147.1:6727500-6817500 GCA_036419115.1 Scarus forsteni | reverse complement strand
TAGCTACATAGTTGTTTAATAATAGCTTTTAAGTCACACAGACTATGTTTAAGACTTGTCTATTTCATAATTTTAAGTACCTGCAGGCCATTAATCAGCAATAAAGAATACAGTGAATCATCCCATAGGCATTGCTACACAATGCCAAACCACAGTTTAATATGCAAATCATGTTGCCTGTTGGTTTGAAAATGGATCAAAGATGCCTCTAAACCAGTTTGCTGAACCTGTGCCAGGGAAAATAAATAAAACTACCAAAAGCAGTTTAATGCCTTCATTAGCTATACACTGACAGAGAATCAAAGTACAATGGTGGGCCAATTGACCTCTGATCTTGTACCTCCAAAGTGTAATTTATTAATTAATAAGTCAGACAGTTCATTTGTGCAAGGTTTGCCAGAAGAAACCAAAAGGAGTTCAGAGTTTCACAAGCAAGCCACAATCATGAGGCCTGAGATGTGCTCTTGTTCCTCAAAAATCGTACTGGTTTGCAGTCGAAATTTATACAAAATGAAGAAAAAAATCAAAAGAATCTGTTTATTTCAAAGAAAGGAAATACCCACATTGATGTAATATGAAGCTTGCCTGAGCGTTTTGGGATGCAGTTTAGGCTGGACTGTTTGGATCAAAATGTATACCTATCTTTGAACTTCAGAGCCACATAGAAAGACAAACAAAACTTCAAACACTAATATACTCTGAAGAGCCATTTAGAGGTAACAAGTGACCAAATGGGCATGTTTTTGGTATGGGAGAGGAAGCTAAAGGGCCAGGAGAGAACCCTGGCATGCATGGGAGAACATGCAAACATAGACACGTCCAGTATGTGCTACGCCACGATGTTGCCCCTGAATTATTCTAACACAACAACAATTTGTTTGAAATAAACAATATTTTTGTTCCCCATATCTTGTTCAAAAACATAAAGATATATTCCAAAACTGCTTATTTGCCCAGCCCTATCTGCAATGTACCTGCATTTGAGACAGGCTGCCTTCCACCATTCAACATTGTGATACTGAGGACACAAAGTTGCTTTCATAAGCAATGAGTTGGAAGATCTCTGTGATTTTGACCCTTGAGCAATAATGTCCAAAATCTAAACTGTTCATTCTTAGCAGGTGGCATCCTCCAGGGGTGTAAATGGAGTGAGTGTCCACTTGAGGCTGTCTCTAAAAAAAAAAAGATGATTATTTGCAAAAGAAAATAAAGTTTTTCAGTTCAAAAATTAAGTATCTTGTCTTTGCTGTGTATTCAATTGAATATAAGTTGAAAAGAATTTGCAATCATTGTATTCTGTTTTTATTTACGATTTACACAACGTGCCAACTTCACTGGTTTTGGGTTTGGGGCTTTTTATGTTGCGCCAGGTTTCTTTAACTGAGGATTTTTTGAAGACAGTTTTGGAAATGCGGCATTGCTATTGGTAAGATGGCCTTGAGTCTCTGTATGAGCAGATAGATCTTAGGTTTTTACATGGCTTTGTCCAGTGATGAAAATCCCTTTCAGAATTCATGAGACATTGAAAAGGATGCCTACAGAACTCCATAACATTGACCTTAGACCTTTAAACTCCAATGACTTCATCCTAGAATCCAGTTGAACTTGTGGTCAAAGTTTGAAACCACTCCAAAACACAATGCCTCCAGCCTCGTCATTAAAACAGCCTCAGTTGCTTGTTAATTCGACTGCCAGTGTAGCAGGCAATGTTATGGAGAAACTTTGATGATCCTTTTAGATGGAGCTTGAAATGTCATCTAATTACCTGAGCTATTATTTTAATTGGTTTTAAGACAACTAAGGAGTTTCTCCACGTTTACGCCCTGGCTAACAGAGGCCTTTACGCTAACAGCATTGTCCCTGAAGAGTGTCCTTAAAGCATGGCAGGAACCATTTGGTGCTTTCTTATGTGTTTGTGTTCAGGGGCTGTCTGTGAGCCGAGTGTTTCGAGGACACCTGCATGTAATGAATCACTGGCACGCTGGAGGTATAGTCACACAAACACACCTTTTTGTGGAGGGTCAGTAAGTTAGCTATAATTATCTTACATAACCTAGAAAACTGTGCTCTCTCTTCACGTCCCTGCTGCCTGTGTTTTGTCTTTTCACCTTTCTAAAATGAATCTGACGGAGCACCAGATGTGAAATCATTATAAAGTTTTGAAAGGCGACCATACGACTTCCACTTGCAGAGAACCTGGCTCATTTTGGAGTAGCTTCTGAAAATCTCCTCCAGGTGTCCTTGATTGGAGGACTTGTGATAATGAGTAACAAAGAAGAGAAGAAGAACCAGCTCAGTTAAATGAGTGTTTGAACAGCTTTCAGCCAGCACCTGTTGGCATTGTTGAGGGAGATGTCTCATTGTCAAAGGAAGTGAAAATAACTTTTAAAAAGAGAAAGAATGTCAAATCCCGTCGCCATTCTGCCCGCCTACTGCGCGTGCATTTTCCCAGCGTGCACAGACTCGGTGCGTGTGGCCGAGCTCATACGTATCAGAGTCAAGTTACCTTTCAAGTTTTGTCTTTGAAAATAAGGGAAGCCCGCCGTGAGCCGTCCCACAACCCCAACCAAGCTCCAGTATCCCTCACGTTTTAAGACAGATGTACAAGAAATCTAAAATAAGCACTTTCTTTTTGTAAGTTTGTTCTGCTGTTGGCTCTAATCTCGCGATAGCTGCCACCCATGCCACTGCAGGTGAATGTTCTCGCGAGGCTTTTTCTTCTTCTTTGGTTTTACGGCGGTTGGCATCCATCATTTTGGAGCATTACCGCCCCCTTCAGGCTAGAGACAGGGTTCAGTTTGGAGAGGCAGAGGAATGTTTTTATCATTATATCATCACACAGGAGATTTACGGGAGAATACTGATACAGGAGGACGTCGGGAAGGAGGATAAAATACGGGAAATACGGTAGTTTCATGGCCAAAACGGGAGACTTGACAGCTATGTGGAGAATGGCAGAGAAACTACCTATACCCCGATCAACATTGGCTGTGAGTACTAACTGACTTTACATGTTTGTTTGGTGTTTTCTTTCCGCTGACTGAGACATGACTTGGTGTAAAACAAACACGTTGTGCTGAGGGTTTGAAGTTGAATCAGTCTTCTGGATATATCAGCCGCGCGCATGCATGTGAGCGGGGGCGGGCGGTTAGGCCGAGCCCTGAGGAGATGCTACTTTCAAATTCATGCTAGTTTTCTAAAATCGCCGACCCCAGCTTTAAACTTTACTTAAATCTGATTTATCTTTTTTAATTTGTTTCATCATACATTATTTCCTTATTCTGATTATTTACATATAAATGTTGTTTTATCACATTTCACTGTTCCTAAATTCATAAAATCTTTATTTCTTTATTTTGATATAATTTGTTTTAGTTTGTTGAATTTTACTTTTGATTTTATTCTACTCTATTTTGTTGACTTAATTTCATTTTGTTCCATCCTACTTTTACTTTTTTTGGCTTTAGATTAATTTTAATTCATCTCATTGAAAATATTTTTTTAATTAAGTCATTTAATTTGCTTGTAATTTTATTATTATTTATTATTTTATCCCATAATTTACTCAATTTTGCTTTGTTTTGCTTCACTTCTTTGTTTTTTTAAGTTTGCTTTGTGCTCTTTTTTAGATTTATTTATTTTATTCAACTTATCTACATTTCATTTAACTTTTTTGGCTTCTTTGAGTATACCTTTTTTTTTTAAATATTGTCTTATTTCATCCCTGTTTAATTGAATGAAATCAAATCAAATTAAATTAGTAACCAGTACATTTTAGCAAGTAGGTAGGTAAAGTTTATATTTGAAGAAGTTTATCAGTGTAAGAACGGTAAAAACAACAAACGCCACACTGAAAATTGCATTTTTATATATATATATATATATATATATATATATATATATATATATATATATATACATATATATACACACACACACACACACACATATATATATATATGTATGTATATATATGTGTATATATATATCTATATATATGTATATATATATATGTGTGTGTGTATATATATATATGTATATGTATATATCTATATCTATATCTATATCTATATCTATATATATATATATATATATATATATATATATATATATATATATATAGATATATATAAACATATATATACACACACACACAAACACAAACACACATCTACTGCTGTCTCCTTTACCACTTTAATTACAAAACAAGAACTTTTGAGACCCAGGGGTCCCTGATAGGAAGTAAACCCCTATGCTATGCTATGCCTCATTCCCCCTTACTTGTACAGCCTGTCTCAATTCAGCATGATGTGCTCTGTCACATCATGATAAGAAAAGATAGGGGTTAACGACCCCTTCTCTTTGGCCCGGCCTGATTTCCAGCTTGTAGCAGTGCCAACAAAAACCCCCAAAAAGCAAAGAATCTGGCAACCTACTGTTCAGACATTCCAACAATATGTTGCTAAGTACTGTATGATCTGAGCACTTGCAAGAACAGCATTTTGTTATCTTCTCTGCGTGGGGGCTGAAGTCAAATAAAGATACAGCACAGACCGCTGTCAAAAATTAATGTAAAATCTATGTAAAAGACCAAAAATGAAAAATGAGACTGAAAATGTATTGGAAAAGTGCAACAACCAAAAACAACGACAAAGAGGTAAGTATTTGGTTAGACTACTGCTGACAGAAAATAAAGTGAAAAAGTAAATAAAGTAAAAACATAAGTACAGTAAACTGCATCATTACCATCATTCCCTCTCCTTGTATGTCCTCTTTCATCTTACATGTTGTTCTTCTTCGTTTTGTTAGACCACGTTTGATCACATGAGATGTCTGACTTGGAGGTCTAGATTCTAGATAGGTGGTGGGACAGAATCTTGATGTGTGTGATGTGCTGTGTTCAGATTATTGGAGCACACCACACAGTACAATCAAAACTGTTAAATGCCTGATTTTTTACCTTCCTGTGTGATCAGATCAGATAAAAAATGTCTCCAGATTTAAAAAATCATTCTGTGTGTTTCTTTAAAAGGAGGACATGGCTGTAATAACAAAATCCATTAGCACACACAGAGACACAAATGTATACATCATACATATCACAAAATCACCCCAGTGGATTTGACTCTTGCTGACTATTGTCAATTTTCCTTGAGGCAAATGACATTTAATAGTCAGGCCTGGAATATTGTCATTTTTCAGTCTTAGTTAAACTGTAAAGTGAGGCGCTATTTTTGATTGAAGAAGTTTGGTTTTCCTGTTTTTGCTTACTTTTGGTTTAAACTGACCATAGCAGACTGGAAGCAGCCCACAAGCGCAACAGTTCAAAGATAGTCTGACCGGGTCATTTAGCCATTATAGTATGATCCATGTCGAAGTCATGCACATTCTTACGCCTGCACATTTTTCATTCTTTCAACACAAGTTTAGGGACAAAATGTCAACTTCCTGCCTAACATACCACTCACCAGGAAGACATACTCAGCATTACTCACCTGCCAGTACTCTGAGGCTGTTGCGACTTAAAGGGTTTGGTGGACTTGGTTCAATTCAGGGCTGAAGCTGCAGCATAGTCAATTTTTTATGTGGTTTGGAGCTTTCACACAACCATTTGTCAAGCACACCAAATGTTATGTAATATAGCCACTCACAGCTACCTTGGGCTAATGCTGTGGTCAGCTGCTCCTGCCATCAGGCCTTTTGTGCACTGTGATACAGAAACTCAATAGCACACGTAGAGGCATCGGAGGTTCATCGTCAGTATCTTGATCTATTAAGTGAAGATAAATTAGGTTAATGAGGCATCTTTGCAGAACAATGACCCATTGAAAACAGAAACATTATTCATTTTGGTTTTCAAATAAATAAAACATTGTTGTGATCACATTTTGATAATTGCTTGGACACAAAGATCCACTAAAACATGCTGTATATGTGCCAGGCCTGCAGTTAGCAATACTGCTTTTGTAATAGCACAACCAAAATGCTAACATACTCCTCATTTGACAGAGCAGTGAGATCTAAATGTACAAAAACACATTCATGGCTAATGGTTATGGGAACAGGCCATGAAGAAGAAGTGCTGATTAAAGTTGTGGACCAGTCAATCAATCCAAGCATTTTAGATATAAAAAGCTTTTGCCATATTGTTTGTAAAAGACGCTTTCCTTCTTCCTAGACTTTCTGATCGTCCTGTAGAAGCGTATTATTGGGGTGAAGTTAATGAAGGATAACGTTGTGGCAGTAGGGGCATGCCACAGTGTAGCACACACGCGTTAAAGCTGGCACAATCTTCAGACACATGCATGTATTGTGAGGCTGCCGTGAGAGATAGGGTGAAGAGCTCAGACATCTGCATGGACCTTAAAGTTAAGCCACTGGTCTTTTGCAACTAAAGGAGCCAGTTTAAGGTGGTTTGGGCATCTGGTGAAGGTTACCTCCCTGTAGTTTTCCAAGCAAAACCACCTAGGAGGAGACCAAAAGGCAGATCCAAAATCTGCTGGAGGTTTTATACAACTTGGTTGGCTTAGATGTGCTTTGGGATACAAACTAAAAACTGTTGCTAGGGAGACAGATCTGCTGTACTGTGAGGTGGGACAAAATAAATCGGTGGATGGACTTGGAGAGATGTAACTTATACTTTGCCTAAAAGTCCACACTGGCTTCAGGACAAATTAATATTTTTACGTTAGTGGCCAAGGTTTTTTGGTTTCATGTTCATCCCTTGTCTTTAAGTATTTAACCAACCACACTCCCAATACAAGACACCCAGTCTATCCTGACCCTTGTACTTTTTCCATGTCTTGTGCAACTTGAAGAGAGATTAAAACCACTTGGCAGTAGTTCAACCTTCTTTTTATTGTGCGTTCTTCTCTCAATTATTCAGTGACTGTTCCTGTTTCCAAGTAAGATGAAATATCTCAACGGTGTGCCCCATTCCTTACTGATGTATTTTTATGTCTAGCCCTCATGTAGGCTCCTCAATCTGCACACTTTGAATGAGAGAGGTCTGTGTGGGTTTTGGGGCTGAGCTCATCATCAGCTTTATTTTCCAGACTGACCTTTAAAAACCGTCAATGGATGAACAGAAATCAGTCCATCTATTTTTAATGGTTGTAGGTTTATCATTTTTTAATCACTGTTTTACTATGAATTACTGAGTAGAAAAGAATCTAGGTCAGTGTGTTAGTCTACGTTTATTTGCTGTTGAAGAATCAACAGTTTTGAATTAATTCAGAGCTCAGTTTTTGCCTCAGGAGGCCGTCTGGTTAACACAGTCTCTGCATAATAGCCTACATATGTCCCTGAGTCTGTATGAGGACGATTTACAGCAGCTGGCTGTAAAGTACATCTGGACATACACTCTGTACCCTTAACATAGACAGAAAATGATCTTTTTTATGGCTTTGTTTTGCCTTAACTTCAAGATGAAAGAGCAATAGAAAGTGGGCAGCAAAGACGAATCAATGAGCAGAGGTGATAGAGCTCGACATGTTTTCATTGATCTTCCTGCTGAGAAGAGCGCACATTTGTCATTAAAGCACTCAATAAGATGAACTTATCTCCTACTTAATTAAAGAAATGTAGACACACTGATTTAATGAGAAATAATTGAAAAGAACTATCAAACACTAAAACAAGGATTAGCTGAAGCTTATCCAAACTAAACAGTTATTTCTCCAAGGATCCTCGACTTATTTTTGCAACTTTTACAAGGTCTGAAGGATTTTGAAAAATCTTTGTATTCTTGGAAACTTAAAGGTGTAGTCAGTAATCTTCTAATCTTCTAATCTAATGCACTATTTGTCAAAATCACCGTATTTCTCCTCTCCATCCACGAGATGTCCCCACTGACAGCATGTTGAATAAAAAGTTTGGTTTCAATACACAGCCTTGGCTCTGAATTTCAGCAGGTAAATACTGTGGCTCGGGCCGAGCCACCAAAACAGGGTACAGCCCCCCACATCCAGGGGGCGATCATACTCATGCGCAGATCAGACAGAGGGGGGAGGGGGAGTTGTGTAGCGCAGCCATTCTCAACCTTGGGGTCCCGACCCCAATTGGGGTCGCGAGATGATTTCTGGGGGTCGCCAAATCATTTAGGAAAAATATAAATGCGCAAAATTAATGTGGCGTCCGACCGGACGTTAAAGGACAACAAGTGATTGGTCTCAAACAGGCATTTTATTACTCAAAATCAATTACTGATTTGTATATCCGACATACGTTTTATCGATCGGGTGTTGTTTCAGCACCGCGGACAGTGAATTTTCATTGCGTTCCGGGGGGAGGGGGGTCGCGGTCAGTACTGAATGTTAAATTGGGGGTCGCGACTTTGAAAGGTTGAGAACCACTGGTGTAGCATGTGCAGTTAGCGTAAGAGAGAGATACAATATGTGCAGTAGCAATGGCTGAAAAACAGCCCAAAAGAAAAAGGTCAGAGGAGTGAAAAGTGAAAAAGAAGGGCTATGACCATGAAAAAGCAAAGACCCAGGTCAACATTGGTGTTGCTTTCTCACGGTGGAGGGAACTCCGCCAATTGAAAGACCTGAAAATGGACGCGGATGTTGCCGTCTTTTTGCTGGATAGGTAAGCGACATTAGCTTTGTGGAACTTCACATAACAGTAACAGCCGTCGGGCATTCATCTTATTGTCTAATCTGCCAGAATGTACTGTTGTTGTGATGTTATCAATAAAGTCAGTCGAGTTGTCTGATGAGTCAGGGTTACCTTAGCTATGTTGGTCAGCTATGCAGTTTCTACGGCCGTTTCCATGACGATACACGTCCATCAGCTTTCAGGGGTGGAGCCAGGGGTGAGGTATGAAGGGAGAGGCGGGTCTAAATTCATTTATCAACAACCTCTCCACTCGTTTTCTCCCACATCGCTGACTACACCTTTAAGGTACAAAACAAGACAAGGAAATTGGAAAATGGAATTATTCAGTGTTTAAACCAGAACTACAAACTACTGGTTATGTGCCTCCAAAATTAAATGTCCTGATAACAAAAATAAATTACATGGCTCACTTAAAAAGGAAGGATGAATTTGGTGATTGTGCAAGTCTGCTATGGTCTTTGACCTCCACAATCTGATAGGTACATCCCTAATTTAAGTGTACTGATTTCAATCAATCAATCAAACTTTATTTATATAGCACTTTTACTACAACATATAAAACTCAAAGATTTGTGCCAATCTTGAAAAAAATCCTCCAAATAATATGCTCAAGAGATTGGCTCTAATGATTCACCTGATGATTTTATCCCACAGTCAGGGTAGGTAGTTGTGCTAAGATTAGAGTAAATCCTTTTCTCCAAATTTAGCATTCAGAAAACACGAGGCCCACATTACCTCCAAAATCAAATTACTTTATCCTTAAGACAATGCAGGCATAGACCAATTCTAAAGAAAATTAAAAGAAAAATAAGATACTGTAAGAGTAAACATTTACTCAAAGACTAAAAAAGTAATCCCTTAAAAACATTCTTAAAGTAGTGCATTGAATTACACAACTGTGAATATGAGACCCCATGGCATTAAACTTTGAGTAAACATTTCTTCAGGCATTAACAAGAACTCTCTTAAAGCTTTCTTTAGGAGTGCACATTGAGGAGAACCTAATAAAATCCCTAAAGATATAGCATTTACAAACAAGGGATGAACATGAGGCCACAGGCCATCAACAAAGGCCTTAAAGGACTTATCAGTTTGATTTTATGAAGGGTGGACACTGTCATGGTTGAAGCCAGTTATCTTTCCTAAGTTTTAGTATGTTAATACATCTTCTCTTTGATTAAACCTCTCATTTCCCATGTTGTCATTACTTTTTTAAACGTCTTGTTCCTCATGTTTTTTGTCATTCCTGTTTTATTTTATGATTTGTTCTCTATTTATCATGTCTCATTTTATTTACTATCTTGTCCGCTCTGATCAGTTTACCTGTGTATTTCATCACACCTGTTCCTGGTTTGTCTATTATCCCCCAGTGTTTATAGTCTCTGTGTCCCCTCTCGTCATTGTCTGTTCATATGTCTTCAATGCCACAGTCTCTCTGTAAGTTGCCAGTGCTTCTAGTGTTTTTTTCTTTGTAGGTAGTTTGTTTAGAGGTGCTATGGGGAGAATCTATTACCGGCGACATAAAGACTCTGCTACCCATGAGCACGTGCGGCAACTGTAGTAATGCTGTGTTCCAGTAACCTCGGAACTGGGAGTGACATCATCTCTGACTTATCGGCGTTCCAGTTGAAGTCGGGAAAAAACCTCCTGATCTACCAGGCTATTGTTAGCTGTTGTTAGCATGCCCTGCGTTGTTGTTCACAAAAATCCCATGAAGAATGTGATTATCACTATGGTAGCATTTTTGTAAATATAAGTCTAACAATACTATGTATACAGCTGATCTAGAGCGACACACCCCAGTCAGAAGAGCAAATAAATTGATTATTACAGGAGCTAAATAACTGTTCACACTGGGGACATCCATCTTTGATTGTCAACTCGGGGGTGGCGAGGTTTTACCGAGTTCCCAGTAGGAAATTCAGACTTCAGGGGACGTTCCAGTTGCAGTTTCCTATTTCCTACTCGGAACTCGGAAATTCCTACTTCTGACTCAAACTGGAACGCACCAAAAGATGTGAGCATGTTTGATGTGGTGCTAATAAAAATGCAGCTCGGACCTTCCTCATAACTCTGCATTGCTTTACACTTCTTTTTTCAAAAACTTACAGGGTGCAGGGTGTATCTCTTTCTAGTTACGAAGCAGTAGTTTTTGATGTGTGACAACAAGAAATTTTTGGAAAACTTAGTATCATAGTTCTTTAGCCGGCTATATATCGCTACTTACAGCCCGGTGCTCTAAGATGTGTCCGAATAATATAAATTTGCTGTAGTTTTAATTGTCTTGTTACCGAAGTTGAGTATCCAGGCCAGTCCAGCCCTGTCCAACCCGACCGTGAAGGCTAAGAAATAGCATTTATAGATAATCTATTTTGATGCTATAAAACTCATATTAAAGTGTGTATTTCGATCAGGCATATATCTAAAAGTGAGACTTTTTTGTAATTATTTAGAAACTCCTCACAGTCCCTTTAATATTGAGCTTCTGTAAGAGTCTATGTCTATTTATTTATTTTTTTTTGTAAATGACTAGTTTTTGTTATTTTGAGCCATTTTAGTTATAATAGTTAAATATATGTATATATATATATACATATATATATATATATATATATATATATATATATATATATATATATATATGTATATATATATAAATATATATATATATATATAAATATATATATAAATATATATAAAAAAATATATATATAAATATATATATATATATCTAGATAGATATATATATATAGATATATATATATGTGTGTGTATATATATGTGCGTGTGTGTGTGTGTTTATCTGTTACCCTGTTGTTGTTTTTTTGTATGTTGTTTTTTGCTTCTTTTTTTAAGTTTTTTTTTTTTAGGTTTTCAGTAAGACTTCACACTTCGTATCTCTTTGACCATACAAAAAGCAGTGCAACTAGTTTTTAGCTGGATGACAGAAATTTGGAAGAAGTTTCAAGAAAATTCCTCAAATAAAGGAAATTGCACTTACAAACAAGGGATAAAAAAAGTCCCCATGACATTGACGTTCGACCCATAATCACTCATGTGCCTCTAAAATATACTCACTTTATTGTGCAAAGATTGAGTGTTGAAGAGGCGTATACAGTTTATCCACCTTACATGGGCTGTGATGAGTGACATATAAAAATGTTTGTCCTACAATCAGCAGCACCATTTGGCAAGAGTTCTCCTACTTACTCCAAATAAAAGCAAAATTAGTCCCCCCAAGCTTTCTCCCTCATCAACGGAAATGAATCCATTAGAGGAGAAAAGGGGGCTGTGTTGAATAAATAGTAGTGTTACACACTAAAAATAAGGATTTCTCTGGCTTTAAAACCTCTTGTAAATTTTCTCCTCAAGAAAGTTTAGATGTTATTCCGGTTGATAATTTCTCCCCTTCAGTAAAACCAATTTGTATGGAGTTTTATGTCACTGAAAAGCCTGATGAGTCACCTTTACAACCAGGTACAATTAATGGACTGAGCTACACAGCTAAACGAGCCCCAAAATAAAGAGCCAAAAGCCCCTACAAATAGATGCTGGTTTTATAGTAGAGTGGTAGCATTATTTGGTGTCATCCTGGTACCTTCTCCAACTTAAGATCAAGTTTTGTGAGACTGATGAAGTCAACGACAAAGTGGGCGTCGCAGGAAGACAAAAACCCCAAGAACACTTGTTCATAAGCCTTTGCTTCACTGAGGAACCACAGGCCTTCCTCCAGAGGAAAGGGGGGATTTTGGCACATGTTAGGGGGGGTGTTACCCACACGTTTAGCTGTGTTGCTCATTCCATGAATACACAATCCTTACAGGATGTGCAACATTGTAAAAGTGATTAATTAGGCTTTCTGCTGATGTGAAAAACCAAGTGAGACATAATCAACCAAAATAATGTTTCCAGACTTCCTTTGATGGCTATATCTGAGGTGATGCAATTACCCATCTTCTGTCTTCAAGATTACCAAGCTTTTTCTACCATTGTCTGCTAAAAATATTTTATTCCTCTCTAGTACAGATCATGCAAGGAGAACAGGATGCATGTATAGAAAAAGAGTTTCATATCTTTTTTATACAGCTGTTTCATCCACAAATTGATGAATATTTACAGATATTTTTCACATACCACAATATACAAGTGAAAAAAGACAGACTATCATGAAAAAGGTAGGAACTTCATAGCAAAATTATGATAATAATTATAATGATGATCACAGAAAATCACAATAAAAGTAAACAAACGATGACACACTGGTCAGTACATGTCCAACTATGCAGCATTCGTTACCAAAATACACACTGAAGAAGGACTCCTCTTTTACAAATAAAAAAAGTGTGTCAATATTGTTCCTGTTGGACACAAACCTAATAACTACATCTCTCATCATTGAGTGGCTTAACCTTGTAGAAATATAGATCCTGATTTCATTAGTATCCATGGCATAATCTGTCATTTTTGGCAAGCTGCTAGTCAGTATTTTTTTTATGCACAATCAGGTCAAACCATCGCTGGAGCTTGATTAGGATGTTAAACTGGACTACTAACCTTGTCCAATTATAAAACCACAAGGGAAGAATCAGTTTACTGACTAAAGTAAGTTTAACTCTGTTAAGCTATGTGCACACTCTCAGTACCTTTCAGTATGGCATTGTTGTACCTAGTTTTATTTGATCTTTCCAACAAGTCAAAAAAAAAATTAATTATCCATAGTATGTTGATGGATACCCTGACAGCTCTGTACACTTTGTGCATGGTCTTTGTCAATCAGTCAATCTTTATTTGTATAGCTCCAGTTAATAACAAGTCCAATCTCAAGACACTTTACAATGAAGCATAAAACTCTTCATTGTATGGATACACATAAATGCTTAGATACAAATGGTGGTCATCAGCGTTACTGGAGAAGGCCAGGTGAGCCATACACCGAGGTCAGCATGGTCACCAGGGTTCACTTTGGTGGAGGAGGTGCAACAGTCTGGGCAGGCATCACCAGTCAGTGCAAAACAGATTTGGTGATTGTAGATGGCTCAGTCACTGCATGTTCTTACCTCAGAGACATCAGAGAACCCAAAATCATCCACCAATTCCACCAGCACACCCCCAACTTTCTGTTCAAGGATACTAATGCTCCACCACATCATGCCAGAATTGTCACAGCTCCACTTCAGGAGGTCGGAGAGCCTCATATGGTATGGCCAGCAATGTCCCCTGACCCGAACTTCATAGAGCACATCTGGAACCAGCAGGAGAGACTGGATGATTGTACCCCACCCCCAAGTAACCTGGCAGAACTGGGTGTAGCACTTGTGGAGGAGTGGAACACATTGCCTCAGAACAATATCATGGGGTTAGTCAGGAACAAGAGTCGTCGCTGTCAAGCTGTCACTGCAGCAAATGGTGGAAACACCCGATTCTGACCTTGTCAATTTGGGTTATTTGGGACTATCTTTGTTATTGTCTAAATTGTTAATTCAAATTAATGAAAATGTACTCTGAGTTGAAACAAATGTTGGTTATGTTAATAAACCACAAGTAAAAAAGGCATTGAAATTTCTCATATTTTGTATCGAAAAAGTGTTGAACAGTGACAGAAACGTATCGAACCGAACAGAATGCTGTTTGAACCCATTCCAAATGGCGGCCATCTTGAAAAATGGCAGCCATCTTGGATTTTCAGCTGGACAACCTACTTTTCTTAGAAAGTACATCCTGGACATCATGTGTGCCAAATTTGGTGCTTGTATCACCAAGTGAACGATTATTTCATTAACTGTCTCCACTAATACCGTCAAAGTCACAGCCTTTTCCACCTTTCACCCATTTTCAAACAAATCTTCCAGTTGCACTGAAGCATCTTTCACAAAATATCACCAGGTAAAATCTTGGTACAATAATGTAGGACGGATGTTGATTTTGATACTTCAGTTTGACCTAGTTTAGTCAATGGGAGATTGATCCTTCTCTCTTCTCTTCTCTCTTCTCTCTTTAACTTTTGATATGGAAAGATTTGGTGGAATGAATATGCCTAAATACCTGAATCTTCAGACACCTTAAAAGCCAGATACTCCTCCATCCAAGTGATACAGTGCCAGGAACTTAACATAATTAATTCAAGACAGATTAATTCGATGCTGACATTTTTAATACCAGCAGGAACTCTAGTCTGTAGCTTAAAGTAAAGATGGGTGTTATGTTCAACCATGTTTAAAAAAATCACATTGGACCTACGGAAAAGCAGCCGAAGGCAGGGATCCCTGGGATCATTGTCTTTGAACTGGAGCCGTCTTACATCCTGAATCATGCAGAATGACGTGTCCTGTTTCTCACATTGGGTCCTCTCATCCATTCAACCACTGGCCCCTGAGCAAACCTGTCAAATTCAGCCTAATTCAGGACTTTTGACTGGCCTGTTCAACTGTCTGTGTTTCTGTTGTTTGCTTACTTGCTTTATAAGGTCCCATTTTCTGGTGACTGTGACAATTTGACTGTTTACATCATGTCTAGAGTGTCTGTTGAGCAAAGATTTGATTTCAGTTAAATAAAAAAATAAAACATTTCTTCATTGTGGAGGATCTGATCAGCTTTTTTCCCTCCCCAATGGAAAAGTTTGCATCTGAGGCGGTGGGCAGAATATGATAGTGAAATATGTTCTGATTGGTAAATGGTAAATTGGCTTGAGCCTTTATAGCGCTTTTCTAGTCTTTGACCACTCAGAGCAGCTTTACACAGCAGGTCACACCTACTCATTCACTCTCACATCCATTTACTGATGGTTGGAGTTTCTGTCAGTTAGTTGAATCTAACATTTTCATGCTCTTTCATGTCCATTTATATACTCAGCAGTGGGAGCAGCTTGGAGTTAAGTATCATGCCCAAGGACACATGTGACAACCGACCAAGGGGTACCCAGCTCATGTGTAATGATGAGCGGATGGAGGGATCACAGGTTGAAGAGTGGACCTGTGATCTCTGTGAGCAGAAAACAAGTATGAAGGAGGCTGTACAATAAAACTCAGGAAATAAAAAAAATGGAAAATTGATTTTGCAGGGCAATGGACATTTGAACGAAATGATACATTCACAGGAGCAATAGTGTCCATTTATATCAAGTACCTGTATTGATTTGTTGCCTGTTGCACCAGTTATGTCCAAGCTATATCTTAATTTTGTTTAAAGTTCACACTAAACCCTTTGTAGAAACACATCAGGCTGTAACTAAAGGTTGTGTCTTTGTTTGGTTGCACCACAGAGACATCAAGTTCATCTCAATCGCCTAATTTTAGAGGATGACATCTTTTCGAAAGACCTGGGGGTCATCAGATTCCCATGGGGTCTCCATCGGATGGAAATAGATTTCACTACTAATCCACCGATTGGGAAGGGACAGGATAAATAGTTGGCAAGAGTGGAAACAAGATTGAGGTCCATGCACGATCAAGTGATAAACACATACACACACCTCTTAGTCTCAACCTCTTCATCTGAGTTTTGACACAGAGATGAAAAACTTTCTTATAACCGATGTCCCCTCTTCATGTTTTATAGTTTTTTTAGTTGTTTTTGCCTCACTCATTAAATATAAGGTTATGCCTTGGCTATGCATGCGCCAGTGTTCATTCAAAATAAAACTGAATGATGTTGAAAGTTGAGTGGATCTTTTGGATACATGGCATGATCGAGCTTTGCAAATGAAAACAGATAAAAGGTATGCCCTGACTTTACTCCTGATGCCCACTTTATTAGGTGAACGTTGTTATGAACACTTTGGACCCCTTTTGCATTCAGAGCTTCCTTTATTTCTTTGGCAAAGATTGAACAAAGTGCTCAACATTCCTCAGAATGTTTGATCCACATTCACATGATAGCATCACACAGTTGCTCCAGATTTGTTGACTGCACAATCATGTGGCAAATCTCCCATTTAATCACACCCCAAAAGTGCTCTATTGGACTTAGAGCAGGTCGTTTTGGAGGATCCTGGTGTAAAGTGAATTCATCGCCCTTTTCCAGACTTGATCTCACCTCATCCATATTTGAAACCCTCTATCTCTAATCATGGAGTAACGGCAGACTGTGATTTTTGATTTGGCCAACAGATAAACTCTGTTGTTAAATCCAGTTTTATATCACTTGAGGCTTTTATCCAAGATTAAATTGGTTTTATCTTTCAATGATTTGGAGTGGGTGATTCATGCTTTTATTACTTCATGTTTGGAATACTACAATGCACCTGATGACCAGAGTTCTGGTCCAAAATGCTGCTACTTGTTTTTTAACAGTTCCCAAAAAAGGGAACAAATGCTGCCAACAGTGTCCCTTCATTGGCTCCCCATTCACTTTAGAATTAATTTTAAAACTGAATTGTTTGTTTTATAAATATTTATTGGCTTTTACCTCAAGTCTAAAGCCTCAGTTTTCAAGGTCTACAGAGCAGCTTTAGTGGACCTGGCCTTCTCTGTTATGGCCCCTAAATTATGGAAGTATAATGTATCCCGGCATACCTACTTTTTATTTTTTTTAATGTATTTTTTGGGGCATTTTTGTGCCTTTATTGATAGGAGAGAGACAGTGGATAGGCTTGTGAAAGGGGGTGAAAGAGTAGGGGAAGACACTCTGCAAACTGGTCACAGGCGGGATTTGAACCTGGACCGGCAGAAGCATGTACATGGGGTGCCTGGTTGCTAACCATTCCGCCAAACCAGCACCAGGCATACCTACTTTTAAAGCTCATCTAATAACCTGTTTTTATTCTTTGTCTTTCCTCTCAGCATTAGAGTTGTATGTTTTTATGTGCCCTGTCTTCATGTTTTTGTTTTTTTTTTAATTTACATAATCTTCTTTCATTTTCTGTTTTCTCTGACTATTATTATGAGTTGTATATGCCTTATGTATTTGTCATATATTGTTCGGTTTCAACTTTGCTTTACTGTTTTTCAGTTTTATTTCTGATTGTCAGCACTTGGGTAAACTTCATTGCTTCACTGGATTGGAGAGTACCATCTCATACAGCTGTCCATTCTCCTCTGACATCTGGCATGAATGATGCATTTTGGACTTGAGTACTAGATAGTTTCTTTTATCAGCAGTCACCAAAATACTCACAACTCTTTGCTGCATGGCACAAGCAACTTTGCCACATTCACAGTCTTTAAAACACCTTTCTGATGCTTTGTTTGAACCTCAGCAGATCATCGTGACCATCTCTACGTGCCTGTATGCACTGATCTGCTGCCATGTGATGAGCAGTTGAATTGGCATACATAATTCAGTGTTCAGGAGTATTGCTCTTGTTCTGAGAGTAAACTGCAATAATCAAAGTCCCCATCCAGGCAATAGCTAGCTAATGGTCCAACCACACCTTAAGCATAGTCTACAGTCAGTTTCTACAACACTGACCTTCATGCTTGATGTCATCAACACTGAATGCAGAAAAAAACAAGAAGTATTCAAATGCTTCATTGAAATGTTTTATGACGTAGTACTAGTGGCAGCTATCATGCCGCTGCAACTTCATAGCTTCTAACAGATACATCTCTGGTCAAAGTATGGTGCATCTGAGGGTGCAAAATAACTCGTGATCAATGTCATTAAATAAAGCTCTGTGTTTTGGAGCTTAAATGTGTCCTGATAATATAGAGGCTAAAGATCTCTAACAACAGCTCCCATTCTCAACACCACAGCTTCAAATATGATGTGACCCGTCATGAAGTGATTGTTCTCTGCTTTGACATCAGTGTAATGTGATCCTCCACACTAATATACTCTGATCATTGCCTTGTTTCAGCCTCAGAGGCCCAACAATGGAAACCATATTGCCTGTTAAACTTGAACATGCCTTTGCCAATCCTTTGATTCATTTCCAGGACGGGGAGTTCTTGAATGAAAATTGCATCAGTGTGCTTGGTTCTCCCCTGACACGGGCTTCACAGAGCATTCTCTTGTTTTTTTGTGGTTTGTCTGAAGTGCCATCTAGTAATGTAAGAAATAAACAGCTGACCCGGTGACCTCACCCTCGCCGTGATCTCCTCCACCTATAAATAAAAAATCTGTGTGCAGACGAGTGCCCAGCTCCCTCTGGCAACTGGGGCGATTTGTTCTGGGAGCTGTCAGGAAGAGTTACGGTCAACATCAACACAGACTCCTCCAGTCCAGTTACCAACACAAACACACACATAAATACACACAAAGGTATTTCATAACCAGCTGTTTTACAGGTCAGCAAGCATGTGAACTGAGGTTAACTATAAAGGGAAACAAACTCAGAGCTCAGCATGGGTAATATGTTCTAGGTTGTAAATACATTTGGTCCATTCTTATAAAAACTTGAGGTCCAATCGTATTACTGGCACAAAGTATCTTTCTGAGTTTCTGCCTGATGCAGGCCATATTCATAGGCTCCTGCTTGCATCCAAGGGTGTTTGTCTGAAATGAGGAGTGGTCAGGCACAGAGCTGTCTTTTTCCTAAATTGAAGATGCAGGAACTGACTGTGATTTAAACCTCATACCCGGCCTAAAGACCAGAATCTGTGGTGCACAGTGTTTCTGCTGATTTGATGACACCTTAAGGTGCATTCACACCGGACACGACTGACGTGAACTGACTCCCCATGCAAAGTCAGTGCACAGCTGCGATGGAGTGGGGCCAGCCTTTACACCATCCGATGGACACGACCAAGTTGCATCGCTCGGTTGCCAAAGTTAAAAATTTGAACTTATCATGAAACACTGCATGTGGCAGATCAGTGTCATACGTAGTTGTGAGGGAAGCTGAAGCCCCGCCTGCCAGTCTAGCTGTTGCATATGATGCGTGTAGGTGTGTGTGAGTCCATTTTGCAGTGGATGTAACATGGAAGGGTTTGCAGGAAGTATGAGAGGAAAAATGAAGGCGGGAGAAGAAGTGGGTCAGCGGGAGGGCCGGTGAAGAAGTGTCAGTTCTCTGTGTTACTGTCCTTCCTCCACCTGTTTATCAGCCTGACAGAGATGAGTAGCAACATGGCTCGGGAGGTCGAGGAAGATGAGTCCACAGAGAACTCCTAATTGAGGTGCAGCTGACAGAAAGTGCTGAGGCAGCAGGACCATCTCAACCTTCAGCAGGGCCATCAGCTGCAGTGATTTACAGTTAGTAGATGAGTGAAAACGATACAGTTGGAGTAATGTCAGCTTAACCTATCCATATAAATATACAATACAGAAAGCTATAAATTAGTACCTGTTCCTGCATTTTTTAACTTTTTAGAGCAGACTTTAAAATCAGTACTTTTAGTTGCACTTGAATCTTTGCTGCAGGACACACTGTATGAGATTATATTTTACATCGCATCTGAGTTCTGCTGTTCTTCAACTAGTGTTGTCATTTCACTGATTGTGATGTCAATATTCTATCTTGTATAACATCTGTAATGCTAATACAAAGTCTGTATTGTATACTGATTAATCTGTGTGACAGACATGTTACACCACATAAAAACTGTGCTGTGTGTGTTAATGAGCTGGATGGAGAATCTTCTGCTCTGAAACAGCTTTGACAATGTCAGTCACAGACATCACATTCATTAAACGCCTCCTCCACACTCTTCATTTTCTCTCTCACTTCTGATTATTTCAATCTGTCTTGTACATCTTTTTCATCACATTAAATCTGTTAAATGTAATGTCCAGAGAGCAGAGATGACTCTAATCACAGTCATCTTTGTCTTCATCTCAAAACACAGTGATGCAAAGTAAACTAAACCAAATTTTTTACAATTTAAAATGAGTATGGTTTTAAAGTGTACAAAGTTTTGCACAATCTATTAATAACTAAACAGTACTACTTTGGCATATACCCAGTTTACTTACGGTGCCTACAGTGGGAGCTCAGCAGGGCAGCCACCAACAAACGAATACAAGACTCTTTCAATAACTAGGAGCGGAGAAGAAGAAGACCCACATCCTGCTGTGAGCGACGGAGCGGTGGACAGACACAAGAGGGGTCAGCAGAATGTGGGATTTCTTGTGTTCTTGTTTCTTGTTCTAAGCTCCTAGTTATTACAGAGTGCGCATTCATTTGTTTTGGTCAGCCGCGGCTCCCGTAGGCACCCGTAAGTGTATCATAGAAATGCCAAGTAGTACTGTTTAGGTTATAAACATGTGCTAAATGATGTCGTTTCGAGTAAATGGTGGACGTTACCCGCTCAGGACACTTGGATTACAGCGCACGAGCAGTATGGAGGAATATTGCCGACTTTTTGTGGACTTTTAAGGACACTGTTCGTTCGGGCTCTTATCTAAGTCATGATATCAATGGCAGTGGACAGCGAGGATCCCCACAGATCTCCGGCTGCATCCTAGATGTTCCAAAACTACTCCACAGTGTTGTTGAGCATGAGGGTGAGTAGAAAATGAGGCCAAATCGTTGTTTGGGTGTAGTGTTCCTTTAAACTTCCACAAGCTACAGTATGTTATTTCTCAATGCCCAGTTGTGTGTATCAGGGTCATATGCAACAATAGGCCTGATGGCAGGAACATAAAATCTTAATTAGTCATGTGTCCAATTACATAGGCATCACTGTTTCTGCACCTAAATGGTCCACATCATACCATTCAGAAAGGCCATTCAACAGTTGTAGTGGTAACCAGGTGTCCTCCTCTGATCCCCTTCAATGTGGTGCTCCTCAAGGGTCTATTCTTGGGACTATACCATTTTCTATTAATCACCCTTTGGGGATACTCAAACACCTCCTACCACTAACCTGACAGGCCTCACCAGCCAAGCAGGTGATTGTACCTCTGCTTTAGAGGACCTTGGTTTGGACTTCCTGCTTTGGGTGGCTCACAGTTGTAGTTTGGACATGTAGGCAGTGCCATGTTTCCAAATAGTGCCCAATCAGTAGCTTGGTAGAGGGATGTCAAGCAGATGTATAAAAAAAAAACTGTAGCATGTAAGGACTCTGCTTTGATTTTGTGGCTTGTTTACTCCAACAATTCTTTAAATCAAGAATTTGACACCATGTACAGCAATATATAGCATTAGCATGTGTCCCAAGTTTTTCTGAACAGAGAGAGAACTGAGATGTGACACCGTGGCACACATTCAGGCTCATGCCATGTACCTCACACAACCTCATTTAAAAACAATAATAAAAACAAACATTCCCATTAAGTCCAGAGGTGATTGCACATTTGCTGTAGCAGCCCCTTGCAGTTTCTTTCAAATGATAAATCTTTTTGCAGATATTTTGCCCATGCTAACCCATGTTTACATTAAACAGACCGTTGTCTGAAGGTGTATTTGTGAGTGCTCTTGGAATTCCCATGCATACCTGTCTATTTGACCTTTTCTGTGAATTTAATGCTCATTTTCCTTTGTGTTATAAAAAGTGCCATGTGATAGAAGTTTTATGATTATTTATTCATTGTCTGATCAGCCCATTTGGAACCAACAACCATGCTACAGTTAAACTTACTTAAATCACCTTTCTTCCTCATTTTAGTGCTCAATTTTAACTTTATCAAGTCATCTTGAACCCTGCCGCTGTTATGGTCTGGGTGTTTTGCTTTTTGTTTTGTTCTGTGCTGTTTGTTTTTTCCCCCTCCCTATTTTTCTCCCTCAGGAGTCTGTAAGGAAGAAGGCGGGGCTGGTTGGTGCTCTCTTGGAACTGCAGCAGAGTCACACCTGTGGCTCATCTGAGGCACACATGCTTCCTATCAGCAATCACCTCTCCTATAAAGACCGGTCAAGACTCCACTACTCTGCCAGATAATTCCGTCCTGTTCGGTAGTGTCAAACTTTCTGTCGACCTTTCTTGAGTAACTCATAAGAGACATTTTGTATTTTCTAGTGTTGGGTAATTTGGTAATTCTCAGTTACTAACTGCTGCCTATTTTTGATCGTTTTTCCTCCAGGGTGTGGCTCTGCAGCCCTCAGCCTCTTCAGTTTTTGCTTGTGACAATTTTTGTGCTCCTTGGTTCCTGTTAACCTGCTTGTGTTTAATTAAACACTTAAAAACTTTTGACAGTCTCCTGCCTCTGTGGTCCAGACTTTCTTTAAACACAACAGCCGCCTCTTGATTGGATGATTAGTTATTCCAGTAAATGAACTGTTGGGCCCATTACAACAAAAAATGTGAAATGTGAAATTCATTGATGTCTCACATCTTTAATGGCCAGCTTCACCACCCTCTCAAACAAATATTTGTTATCTGTGAGGAGTCACAAAACCAAATTTATCAAAAAATCCAAATCCCAACAAAGTTTGGATGTCGTGTAAAATGTAAATAAAAAAAGAAACCAATGATTTGCAAATCCTTCACAGCCTAGATTCACCTATATCTATACTGCAAAGAAAAATGTTTAATGTTCAAACGGAAAACTTCTTTGTGTTTTTTTGCAAATATACCCCCATTATGAATTTAATGTCTGAAACATGTTACAAAAAAGATTAGAGATGGGCAACAATAGACTGGGAATAGTTCTACAGTTTGAGAACAACATTTCTCAGCGAACAATAGAAAAGGAATTTAGCGATTTCATCTCCTATAGTCCATTTATATCTCTAACCCTAACACAGGGTCTGCTGTGCTGTGGTCTCCTGTGATTCAGCGGTACTGTAACACACTCTGAATTACTGGGGAACACCCATACCATGGTGTTTTGAAATCAGTGTAAATGTCTTATGAGTTCATGATGGGATGAACCTAAAAGACATGCATAAAAAAGGAAAAAACAACATGACAGGCCAAAAAAGTAAAAACAACAACAAAAACTTTCCAAAATGAAGCGTCTGTGCTTTCATAATTTGATTACTGTCCGTTTTTCAGATAATTATTGGGTAAGTAACAAAGCAAACTCAATTATGATGTGTCATTGTGGTTTGTTGTTAAATTAAAATTAAAAATTGTTACATTTTAATCATTTTTTAAAATCTAAATTCAAAAAAGTTTATCTAATTTGTTTTGGCGGTTAGCATTTACTTTTATAGAAACCATGTGAGAAAACTGGATAATAATTTTTTTCTTTCTAGGAACTGGTAACTAGTAACAGCCCTAACTAGAGATCTGAGTGTGAGTGTGCTGTCACATCTGAGTCAGAACTTTGTTTTGGACACTTTTCCAGAAAAACATGATGAACCATTATAAACAAGAGATTTTAACTTCACGCAGCTATACGAGGGCTCTGCGTTATTCAGGCCAGTTTCTTTCGGGCATTCCAAGGTCAAGATGTAAACAGCGGGGGACCGTTCTTTTGCTGTTGCTGCACCTAGATTGTGGAACAAGCTGCCCCCAGACATCCACACCATTACTGACTTTGGTCTTTTTAAATCTAAACTAAAAACTCACTTTTTTAGAATGGCTTTTAACCCTGACTAAGGCTTCAAGGCCTTATACTCATGTTAGTAAAGTTTTATTCTGTTTTATCATTTCAGAATGGCTTTTAAGCACATTGCTGCTGTGTCACACCTTCCGTTGCATTTTTATTTATCTTTTTCTTTTATGTATTGTTCTTCTGGTGTTGTTTTATGTTGCTTGTATCCATAGTGTTCTTACTTATTTTCTGACACAAAGCAAAGCACTTTGGGGGCCTCTTGGGTTACTGTAAAGGGCTTTAGAAATAAACATTTATTGATTGATAAACAGATTTCTAAATTATGCATTTTTTCATTTAATCTTTTTTTTCTTTTTTGGTCTTTTTTTTCTTCTTTTCTTTAAATGTATTTGTTGTCACACTAATCTTGGGGGGGGGGGACAATAAATTCAGTGTAAATGTAGAACACTTAATAAATTGTTGAACATAGGGGAAATTGCAAGAATTTGTGTGATAAAAATGTGTTTATTACTGACTAACTGTTGATCTTATGAGAGTAACAGAGAGCACAGCACATCAACATGTCAGGATGTATTGGAGACATTAGTGTGTTGAATCACATAAACAGATCTTGTGGCATCACATTAAATATATGTTACCCTCCTCCTGCTGACAAAAAGAGATAAAACGAGCAGTTCTCACCTCCAACACTCATGTTTCTTCCTGACATACATTTGGCATCGCAGAAAAGTCTGAAAAGCAAACAGAGCAAATGTTAGCAGAGCTCACTGGCATAAAACTGACTGTAACAGGGGGAAGACTGTGAGTCCTGTGGAGTGATAAACATACAGTGAGCTTTTAACTGATATAAATGCTACAAACAAAATCAAAACTAAAGCAGCTGATGTCTCGAGCACCACTGGTGTAAGCTAGAACTCTTACAGACTGTTGTACATATCAGTTAAGTTAAGCAGATAAATTATTAAAAACGTATGCTTGTAAAATGTTTTCATATTATTTATAATCAATTCTAATAGTTATGGTGAGAAATCATAAAGGTAAGAATACAGGCCATATGTAACCAATTATATGCATTGTTAGAAATATTTTATGTATTCTATAAAGTATATAATTATAGAAATGTACACAATTTAGCAACACAAAAGCAAATTAGTAGACCAATAGTACTCCTCACTGTTTTGGTAGCCCTTGGAGAGTAGCCATGAAAGTAGGGGTACACTGTGGTGATATGAGGGTGAACACAGTCACTCAGGTAGGCTGTCGTGCTAAAACGATGCTCAGTTGGTAGTGAGGGGCCCAAAGTGTGAAAAGTAATACCCCCCATGTGATTACAGCACCACCATAAGCCTGAGCAGTTCACAGTTTACATTCTAATTTCATAGACCGGACGCAGGCGTGGCGCACCTGCCCTGTGCTGCATCTACGCCACCCCGACAGGGTGTGTCCAGCACACTTTGCAAGTTTCCTGGATGGCACAGAGGGGCGCACCCACGACTCCGTCCCTGCCCCTCTGCGCAAGTGCTAGAGAGGGAGGAGAAAAGGTGTGAGTGGGTTTAACACAGCTGAGTGTTGTCCTCACCAATCAAATCAACACCTCTCCTTACCTTTAAATGCTCTGCGGGCAAGGCGCAGCGACTGATTGGTCTGACTGGGACAGTTAACTCCACCACTTGCATGCTGGACTCAGACCTCCCTTACTATAGGGAGGAAAATTCTAGTTAGGGAGTGGAAAACTTCCTCTGTAATAATTAATTGAGAATTTATCCATGCCTTAATATGTCATGTTTTATTTATTCATTTATTTATTTATTTGCTTATTTCATTCTGTTTGTGTATGTGTGTGTGTGGTGGTATGTTGCAGTGTGTAGTCACTGTTCAATCCTCTTGGTCTTGTTAATTCAAAAATAAATACATTATAAATATATAAAAAAAAAAATTCTTACTCAAGTTTGAACTGATCAAGTTGATCATGTCCATGTTCCGACATGTAATAACTTGCTGCCATGTGATTGGACGTTTGAAAAGGTGTACCTAATAATGTGACCATGAAGTGTGGTTATGTCAATGCTGATGAAAGAGTTGTAACTGGCTTAATGCTTAGTAAAAAGATTTCTCCTGCTATGGTGTTACCCTTAATGATGGTGACCAACCAAGCTGTTTAAAAAGAAGGAGCATTTGGGAAGGCCTTGCTGTGTTACTAAAGTGTTATTAGTGTTATTAAATAAATGCCTGACAAGCAGACTAAAACATTTTAAATCACTTCTCACAAAGAAATATTATCAAGGTCGGCATGATGCAATTTTGTTTATTACTGTTTTACCCTGCTCTGTGGAACATCTAAATATCGGGAATATTTTCTCACACTTGAATATGCAAGACCTTTCCAAATCATGATTTTTTTTATTTACATTACCTTGAGCATATATGAAACCCTGAAGTTTATATTAACTCAATAAGCTTCACTAAGCAGAAACTATGGTGCTGCAACAGTGAATGAAAAATGAGGAATGAGACTGATTGTAGGAGTGACATTGGACTATGTAACATTTTTATCTCTACAGGAAAAAAAGGGAACATTTTGACATTATTTCTTTCACACAGTTCCAAAAAAGGGTCATTTTGGGGGATGGTTATTTATTCGCTGAGAAAGTGACATCTGAGTAAGCAGGCAAACTGGATGTACTTGAAGGGTGATATTTATTTATAGTTTGAATCTTTGCAATCAACATGCAAAACAACGAAGCAGTAAAGCCATTCTGCAGAGTAAGATAAGAACATCTTAAACAAGGTAAGTAAAGAAAAACAGCTGCAAATGCTGATCCCTCTAACACAGAAATTGTATCTTAATATATACATATTTTAGTTAAAAGATGAAAATTATACTATCTTTATCATTTTCCATGGAATGACATGATCAATGGTTTTCTCATACCAGTTTTATAAACTGATATTATTTTGCAAAACTCAAACAATGTTGAAGCCCACTGATTTCACAACCAAAATAAAAACAGAAGTCCTCGACAAACAATTAGAGTTCTTCCGATGTATTCCGATGAATTTTTTAAAGTTGATGCCGATACCGATATTTGGCAAAATAAAATACTGATTACCCATTAATTGGAGATTAATTTAAAACATTTTAAATTAATATTTTTTATTCATTTATTTTTTAATTGGCCCCAAAACACTTAAAATGATTTGTTTGCAGTCAATTCCTGCAAAAAAAGTATCTAAAATGTAAATATATAGATGAACTATGAACTCTATCTTGTCACATCTGCTCCTTTCAGTCCTACTGTCGTCATTGGTGCATCAGAAATAGGTTTTAGTGCAGGTAGAACCACTTTTTATTGTACAAAAGAGGTAACGTGAGGAAATCAAAGTATTTTGTGGGACACTGCACGTATTGAACAAACTTCTTAAAACAGACCTGATTAAAGTTCCAAGCTATGATGAAGGCTCCCCTGGGTGAGTTCCTCACAGCAGGCTGATGACGTCTTAGAGCCTCGAGGGAGCTATGCTAATGCTAGCATAGTTAGCAAGCTAGCTAGGTTAGCTCAACTGCAGCTTCGGGGACAAGCAGGTAAAGCCAGGTTTCCGAAACAATCAACACAGAACAGCCACGAATAAACCGATCCCCTGCCATCAGAAGGTCCAATTTGTCTCTTATGGTCAGCAAAATGTTTGCTGGTCTGTGACGCTGCTTCCATAGCCGAGCAGTTGTCATGTCCAGCGGTATATTGTGCGAGCGCTGAAGGTCAGTCATTATGTATGACTTTCAGGCAGAAACGACATTCAGCAACCCCATGTGAGTGTTATTGTTTTGCCCCATACACTCCATAACCCATACACACATATACTGCGTTCCCAGTAAAACTTGATCGTAGCATGCTGCAGTGCAGGGATCAGAGCCGCTACAACAAAATACGCCGCCATCTTTCGCAATGTTATCATTCTGCACAGCTCAAACACTGAACAGCATTTACTGTTTTATTAGAAATTAAGAATATATCTGCGTTACGTTGGCAAAACTTTAATTTCCATCAGCTAGACTCTTGTAATTGAGACAGAAAACAAAGGTGCCCTCTACCCTGATGACTAGGTGGTATTATCTCCAACTACAGAAGACCTACACTTGCAGATAAACCTCCTTTGCCAGTTAGACTAAAGGTGCCTACACACCAAAAGCGACTTAAGCGCCCTCAGCGATCACTCTCCATGCAAAGTCAATGCACAGCCGTGATGGGGTGGGGCTAATCCTCCTGCTATGCGACTGCTGCATTCAAGGTCATCACTTCGCTTGTTGCATGATGGCAATGTTAAAAAAAGTTGATCTTTTCAGGCGATGTCGTGTGTAACTGTGCAGCAACACCCAGTCAGCGGTGTATGCATGTGTGACAGTACCTGTGACTGACAGTTTTTCATCCAGACCACAGAGTAACAATCCATGTCCGTCAGGGAAACATATACAAACATTAGCCAGTGAGGACATTAGTTCCGCCTAGACAGACAACAGAGAACTCCTAGACGATGCTGCTGCAGGGCATCAGCTGCAGTGTTTTGTGTTTGATAAGTGAGTGAAAAGGATACAGTTGGAATAATGTCAGCTTATGCATCCTTTTATATGATAAATGATATGATCGCGTCAAACTCGTCAAACTCGAGCGGACATGACGTCACCGAGCCATGGCGACAGTTGGTGGTGATCAAAATGAGATTTTTATGGACACACGATGCAACTTCGATGGGCAACGCGATTTTGATCACAAAGTCGCATTTGGTGTGAACGCAGCTTTAGGCTAAGCCCAGAGAGAACCCACAGACTCAGTGACCCCAGATTATCCATAGAGATGGGTTGTCACAAAAAGAGCTGGCTCCCTGAGGATAGACTCTGCCCCACTGTGACAACAAGGAGACACAGAGCTCAACGTCCTCACATCCTGCCTTAAATATCAGACGTGAGAGAATAATATTAACTACAAATAAGGCCACCATGAAACATCCAAATACCATAAAACACCAACAGTTTGAGAATACAAGCAAAATCATTACAGAGAGAGTCAAAGCTGCGAGATTATAGCAGTCAAATATACCAAAGTGTACGAGGATAACCAAACACATAAATACCACACATTTGTCTTTACATTTTTAGATCAGCTGTTTTTTTCATATATATATTTAATAATGGAACAATTTTATCTGTATTTTTTACCTTTACTGTCACAGCACAGCTCATTTTATCACTTTAAAGCTGGGGTTGGCAATTTGATTGAGATACACTTTTTGTAATACTGGTTAAAATGGTCTTTATGACCTGATGGTAATCAACTCATGATATGTTCTTAAAACAGAGCGAAAAATATCCGCTATCTACTGCAGGAGTAAAACAGGGGAAACACCAACCAATAATCATGCCGGGACACCTGTTTTAAAAGCGATCAAATCCTGTCGCCATTCTGCCCGCTTACTGCGCGTGCATTTTCCCAGCGTGCACAGACTCGGTGCGCATAGCCGCGCTTATACGTATCAGAGTCCGCCGCAGAATGCTTACCTTTCAAGTTTTGTCTTTGAAAATAAGAGAAGCCCGCCGTGAGCCGTCCCTGAGGAGATACTACTTACAAATTCATGCTAGTTTTCCAAAATCGCCAACCCCAGCTTTAATGAACAATTTTCCTTGTATTGCAAGTAGAATCTTTATTTTATTTTACATATACATATACAGTATGTTATAGAGGAGAATATATTCTTTAGAAAGAGATACAGTGAACTGAAAGAGAAATGACAAACCGCTGTGGAAACAGGAGTGGGAGGAATCTAGAATTGCGTGGTTGTTTATGTGTGTAAACTGCAAGTCCATGCCCATTTACCCCTCTGTTGTTATGTCTGAATCAGAGATACCATATAGACCTATCTGCTATCTAATGGGCTAAGGCAGAAGAACGCATAGCCGTTTGCTGCATCTTAAAATAATGCCAAACACAGAGACTTCTTGAAAGAAAAATAAAGCTCTCTCATTTTTTATCCACCTGTACATGCAACTCAACATGGTTTTGTGAGTTTTAGTTTGTCACACAATTACACGACACACAGTACCCATTAAAACCAGTGTCCCTGACTGGTGGTCTCAGCTCATTGTTCTAAGGCCCATTACACGACAGTGAACATGGTCGAAAGCTGAGAGTTTTCATTGCCTTTTGCCTTCCGTTTACACGAGAACCTTGCCTGAAGTGTCTGAATCAAACTTTTGAAACCAGGGTCTAGAGTGAAAAGTTTTGAAAATGCTTTTGTATCCACAGCGCATGCACAGTATTCTTTCATAAGGTGAGGAATAACAACAACAGCAACATGTGTGCTGCTTACATGTGCTTGGTATGTTATCCAGACAGAAATATCCAGATGCAGTTGTTGTAGAGACAAGACACTCCTGTGTATTTGTGCATCCACTTGCCAATTGTTGTTTATAAAAAGTCTGTCTTCACTGGAAAGCGTAAGTGTGTTGCAACACTTCTGTTTCACTACAAACCTACATCGCCAGCTACTGGCAGTGTGTTTAGCATTTTCAAAACACAACAGAGAAACTTTTCCGTTTCTGGTGACAACGTTGTCTTATAAACAGAGCCTAAAAGAGTTAGCTGCTGGGAGTCTTTCAGCCAACTCATGGACAGCTGTTAAGTACCTGATTCAAGATTGAAGATTTCTTTATTGTTATTCAAATTTTATACCAACAATACACAGTCGAACAAAATCACCTGGCTCAAGACGATATGACCCAACTAAAAAATACTGAACTTTCCCTTTAAGAAAAGGTATGGCAAACTGAGGAGAAACAAGAATGATGTTGGCTAGCCATAAGAAGCTATACTTAACTACAATGAACCATAGCAGACCGCGTGGTGGACATGTAGCTCTGGTACTAAAACAGAGAATGGGAAAAAACAGTAGGACAGCACTGCTTGGTTATTAAGGTACCTGTTCTAACATTTGACACCAACAAACTGGTACCATACCTAAAAATAAAAACTCTGAACTGGACTGGACTGCTGAGTGGAAGGCCCCCCACTTCTGTCCACTGTTCAGCATGTATACTCCAGGATATGAGACCATTTAAGGGTTAAAAGATGTCCTTCAAGAAAGATTGGGAGACATTTTGAAAAACACCTCATAGTAGTGAATGTTTTACCTTGTTTGTTCAAAGTCAAAAACATGAAAACATAAAAACTTGTTGCTTTGCCATGTACAGTATGGACTCACTTCACACTCTTGTTGAGTTTAGAAAATAAGTGAACTTGGCTTGTCTCCTAAGCCACCTTTGTGACCTCAGATAAGTTGAAAGTGCAGCTCATGCAGTGAACACACCCTGACAGAAAAGGCAGTGTGCCTCACATGCAGAGCGTGTTAACAGTTGACAAACACGTAGACAGAGAAAGAGCTGCAGGTTCACTTCAGGCCAAAGGTTTACCACAGAAGACGAGGAAGAAGAAGACGAACAGCAGATGAGTGTTTGTGCTGATAGTCCTGACAGCTGCTTACACAGTTGACCTTTTCTGTCTGTGTCATCATGAATCTTCTCTCTGCTGCCAAATCCAAATATTTCTCTCTGCAGTATCTCTGCTCCCCTCAGCTCTCATGTATGTGTTTTTCTTTTTACACAGCTCCCTGGTCTCTCACTGTTCAAACAAAGAAGAATTACAGACACTCTCACTCTCAGTCTGCATCAGTTTGTGGTTTAATCTGATTGGTGCTTCAAGTTTAGGTAATAGGGAATTATGTAACATGAAGACTGCTGTCTGCTGCCACCACCCAGTGGTGGAATATAGGAACTCCACTCTTGGGTCAGCCTGAGTTCAGAGTGGGGTGGGTAAGTCTTCTGCGTTTTTTAGTACAGTTTTAAAGGATCTTGTTTGCTTTGTTTTTAATTGGTCTGTAATTTACAATCACTTAATTTAATCTCTTTATCTGCATGATGTAAATTCAGACCAGGACACTTACAGGGATAGCTAGGTATGTATTTGAATGGGGTTGTATGAGGTCAATCCATCCATCCATTAGAAAAGTAAGGACAATTCCAAGGGCTCATAACAGGGAGCTCAAATATCACGACATTGGTCATTTATTCATTCTCTTAAATGTAATGTGTTATATATCCTGCTAATATTGTGCGAATGTGGAAATTAAAATCATCACTATAGAATGTGGTAATAAAAGGCAGAGGATTAAATAAGTTTAGACTTCTTCCCACTCCTTTTCGAGCATGTGGACTCACTGCACAGGCAAGATGTCATCAGCAGTATCCATAAATTATTTTCTTTTTTTGTTTTTGGTATGTGTTTGTTTATGGTGACTTACCATGTTTGATTTTACACGTTGTAAATAAAGCATTCAGTTCAGGATTCAGAATCCTGGTATGCAGTCACCTGTCTTTTCTTTTGTTTTTCATTGAAACAAACATCATTTAAGGTCACCTTTCTACTGCAAACGTTTTTAAATGGTAAATGGATTTAAACTTATAAAGTAGTTTTCTAGTCTCTTTTGACTACTCAAATCATCTCTACACCAGGTCACACCTGACGATTCTAACCCTAACCCTAACCCTCATTCACTGAGGCTGTTAAATTACTTTAACTGGGCCACAGAGTTTATATGATTTACTGTCAAGTTTTTGGAGACAGAATGTTACTGGATTGTGTTCCAAGCTAAGTACAGGAAGTGGGCAGTGATATATGCCACAGGCCAAACCCTGTCGATGTCACATTGGTCAAGGACCTGCACATGAGGCAGAGGCAGACAAGACTGGAAGGCTATGAGCCAGTGAAGTGTGTTTTCTCAACATACAAATTATAGTTTATCAAACCTAAATAGTGTTGGAGTTTTCACCGTTATTAAGGGGGGCCATATTCCTATGTTCCCATGAGGTCCACAACTTCACTCCTGCATCCATCACATGTTCATCCATCCATCCATTTATTATCTGTACTGTTTGTCCATTTCATGGATGTGGGGAGCTTGAGCCCATCCCAGCCAACACTAGTCTAAAGTATTAGTCTAGTATTACTCCCCATCTATCTATCTATCTATCTATCTATCTATCTATCTATCTATCTATCTATCTATCTATCTATCTATCTATCTATCTATCTATCTATATACATATATACATATGTTTATTTTGTTTCTTGGATGACACATGACCCATTATAAAAAATAAAACCCCTGTGTCTTATCCACATTTAATCTCTTATTTAATATGAATTCTGCTTTCTAAAAAATATATTTTAATGAATTTGAATTTGTTTCCTTAAATTCAGCTATTCTGCTTTGCATTAGTCTCAAAATCCATCTTGGCATCCTACCAGTCAATAATAATATAGCTGTTACAGTGAATAGGCCTATGCTGGGTGTTTATTTGCTATGGAGTTGTAAGAAATACATTAAAATGATCATTATTACTTTTAATCTTTTGTCACTCACTTTTCTACATCCCTTAAAATCACTTTAAGCAAGAACTAAATTGGAGTGAAATGTGTAATATATCAAAAAAATTGACTGACTGATTGATTAGCTCTTGATTGGTCCAATTTATGGGACAGCCTGCCCCTCTGTGGGGCTTTTCCAGCCAGACAAACTTTTGTTTGGTTAACTGTGGCTTAGATTTCTTGGACAACCATAACGAAGGCCTTGAAAGTAAGGGAAAACATTTAATACTTATTTATGTATTGTTGTAGTACTTGTATTAGATTTGACATAAATGCTTGATGAAATCACAGATATCATACTAGATATCAGCAATATTTTAAATGATTCATTTTTAAGACTTTGTGTTTTTTCACACACCCAACTTGAACCTTTTTTTTATTCTCTGACAAAGGTTGAGTTTTAAAAAAAGAATTCATTCCCTTAAATTTTTTTTTAACAGAGTTATTTTCAGTTGTTTCAAATGAAATAAAGCAATAACAGATTTTGGTCAACTTCCAAATGGTTATCATTAAGGGATGGGTATGATTAAGGATCACGTCCTGTAAAGGGTTTGACAAAGGGTCAATTTAGGTGAGCTCAGCACTCACTAAGTGAACATACACTGACAGTCATCTCCAATCTAGAACATTTGAACCCAAGTCAGAGCAAAATAGGACCCTTTTAGATAACTTGACTTAGATTACAGTTTCCTTATAGCACAGGGGAGACTGGGAATGATTTTAACGGCTTTTGCTTCAGCCCAAATCAGACTTGTATAATAATATGATATGATAAACTTTATTTATAGAGCACTTTTAAAAACATGGGTTTACAAAGTGCTTTGACAGCCAGCAGAAACATAAGATAACAAAGCACGAAAGTTTAATATCAAAGGAAAAACGAAAAACCGAAGAAGGTTAATTAAAATCAAGAACATTGAAGACAAACACAAAAGGCAAAATGAAATTGAGGGAGATCATAACACATGAAGAACGTAAACCCCAGAAGTGGGCACAACAGTCCAGGCCCAGTCACTAAACATGGACACAGAGGAGGCCCTGACCCCACAGGGCTGGAGACACAACACCCCAGGGTACAGCAACACACAAGAGCAACTGTACCCTGATGGTGCTAACTAACATGGACGGGCCCATGTCTAGTGACCCCAGCCCCATGAATCAAAGGGCCCCCTCCATATGTCATAGGAACCCAGACAATACAGGAACACTGCTGCTAAAATGAGACCGTGAGGACCAAAGTAAGCTAAAATAAATAAATAAAATTAATAAAATGTATTAATAAATGAATAAAAATAATAATAAAAGACAATAAAAAAAAGAGTAGAATATAGATAATAAAAGAGACAGAACAGTAACACAGTTAGCTTAAAAGTCTTCAATAAAAAGATTAAAAGAATGACGGAAGATGAAGCAAAGATAAACAATCTGAATAAAAGTAAATACAGACACCAGTCTGTTAAGATCACAAATACGAAGTCAATAAAAGATGAAGAAGCTAAAATTATTTGAGCAATGCCTAAAAATAAATAAATGGGAAAAAAGACTAAAACACAAATAAAAGAAAAAGAGACTAAAACACGAAGAAGCAAGGAAAATAAAAGACTCAAAAGTATGATTGACCTTGAAAGTTGACGTCAGTAAAGGTGTTACAGTAAACTCTGTCGACCAGGAGACAAAAATAAGATGATGACTGTGAGCTCGGTTCTCCTTGTGCTATGACCTCTTGTTTCCTTCACTAGAGGGCGCCCTTGTGTCTCCTATCTCTTTTCCCCTCTCCCTTGAACATATGATATGGCTGATGATAAGACAGTCATTTCCAGGCAGTTGTATTGTGTGGTGTCATTATCCTCTGGCTGTCGTTGTTTCCTGTGCTGCCCTCACTTTGACCCCCGCTGTTTCTCCCGCGAGCTGAGCTCAGTGCTCAGATAGATCGTCCTCTGAAGCCTGTGAGCTCACACTCCTGCCTGCTGACGGAGATAAGAAATCATACACCACAGGCCCAACGCAGGCCTCCATCCATCTACCAGAGAGCAAAACACAATCAGAATAAAATCATCTAAGTGGAGCTCCTGCAGGATCATCTGCGAGGAGCTCAGGAGCATCAAAAGATGAACAAGATGGAAGTTTTCTTTGGAGCATTGACTTCTGTATGTTTTGATGAACTTCTCACTCAGTGTTTTCATGTTTTTTCTGTTTCTGCTGTGCTGTGCTCTGGGATCATGCTTTCTCTCCTCTGATTGCTCTCATGTTTCCACCCCCAGGAGACTCCAGAGGATCAAATTACATCGGCCAGAGCCTGATGAAAATGTGGCACAAAGTCATCAATCAAACTTTCCCATGATTTCCCTCCATCATATTCGATGTGATTAAACCTGCGTGATGGAGAAAGAAGCAGAGCTGCAGGGAGATAACAGCAGGCAGCAGGGCGACACATTTAACAGTCTGAGATGAGTCTGAAGCTCCTGACAGCTCAAATCTTCCAACAGCTGTCAGTGTCTCTCTATTTGAAGGTGACATGTTATCTACAGAAAATGTTATAAAAATGAGAACATGCTCGCCTTGGAAATGCTTATTTTTACATATATCTTCAAAGTAAGAAATTATTTTGATCATAATTAAAAAAAATTAATCAGATCTTGAGGATCGAATACTGACTTTGTTTATTGGTGCTTATCAGAATCGTCCGACAAGGGAATTATGTCTAAGCTCTACAAGATTTAATAAAAAAAACACAGACAACAGAATATGTCAAACAGAAATGGTGATCTTTCAATATCAGATGAAAGCTGGTCAAATATGTGGAATTATGTATGGAAATGCACAAGTTCTCATGTGTGGCGAGAACTTAGTTAGAAATGCTGTTTTCATTATTTTGTAACTCCAAAGCAGAAAGCATATTTTGCAGGAGACGACAAAATGTTGGAGGCAATGTGGGTTTCAGGAGGCCAGCAGCTGGCACATTTTCTGGGAATACCCAGGGATAAAATAGTTTTGGTCAGAGTTTCATAAAGCATTAGTATCTATTATTGAAACAGATATACCTCTACAGTTTGACATCTTATTTTGAGGAAATCTAGATTTTCAGATAAGACATCGTGATAAATACTTTTTCAGCATATTGATCACAGGCTGCAAAAAAAAGCAATTACCGGATGGTGTTTGCTTCATGAACCCCCCACCATACAACAGAGGATTAAAATTGTAAATGATATTCATACTATGGAAAGAATTATTTTTTGTTTACGTTTGCAAAAACATGTTTTTGTCAAACTGTGGGCCAACTGGGTTAAATATGTCAAACCCATTCAGACAGACTTTCTGGAGGTGAAAAGCTAAGGAATTAGCAGTTTTCACAAACTGCAATATTTTTTTTCTTATGTGAATATATATGTATATATATATTATATCCTTCTGCTTCTCTAGACTATTTGTGTTGTATCTTTGGTTGATTTAATGTGCACACTTCTGCTCTCCCATGTTCTTTTAAGTTCTTTATCCTTAAATAAGAAAAAGGAAAGACTCAATTGCAGAGGAATTTTGGTTGTTTCTCCATGTACACCATGTGTCCTGATGTCTACATTTCAGTATTGAAAAATAAAGCATCTAAATAAAAATTAGCAAATGAATAACAATGAATAGAAATGACCAAATACCATATAGTAATTCATTATGAAACAAGGTTCACTCAGTTACAATGAGCCCAGATTTTTTAATGGTCAGATGCAGTCATAGTTCCGATGGATTTGTGGAGAAAGCTAAAACAAAATCATGTCTGGTTGGTGTCAAGGGATACATGGACCAATTGGCACAAAACTAAAGGACTGTCAGACCCATCTGCACTTCAAATACACTTTATAATTATAATTATAATTAACCCAGCTAAAGCACTAAATTTTTGAATGTACAGTATTTTATGCCAGCTTTTATGCATGAAAAATGCGTTACAAATAAAGTTTGATTAATGACTGATTGTAGCTACAATCCACAGAAAGACAATTTGAGTTTCTGTGGATATTTGGGTACAATCAGCATTTGTTCAAAGCTTAAGGAAAAGTGTTCTTCACATAGAAAGATAGAACAGAATAGACCTGAATAAGTCTATATTGTTAGGTGGATTTTCCATATATTTTTTATAAATATATCCATATATCAAATCTCTCTCTGTCTCTCTCTCTCTCTGTCTCTGTCTCTCTCTCTCTCTCTCTGTCTCTCTCTCTCTCTTCCTATATATATATATATATATCTATATCTATATCTATATATATATATATATCTATATATATATATATATATATATATATATATATATATATATATATATATATATCTATATCTATATATATATATATATATATATATATATATATATATATATATATATTTATATATGTAAATAGAAATAGCATAGATAGATAGATAGATAGATAGATAGATAGATAGATAGATAGATAGATCGATAGATAGATAGATAGATAGATAGATAGATAGATAGATAGATAGATAGATAGATAGATAGATAGAACAGTTTTAACATTTTTTTTTTCAGAAAATCCCTCATATCAGTTTTACTCCATTGTGTTCAGAGCACCATGGGGCACAATCTCCTTGACCTCCATCTTTTACACTCCCCAAACTTAAAAAGTGTGATGTTTAGTCAAGTTGGACTTTAATGAAGACCTTGACTTGTCAAAGCATTCTTGACATATTGCACTTTAAAAGAATGAACCAGACCACTAACCCACAACATTATGCCCTCTGCCCTTAGGTAACACAGGGGGCATAAAAAAGCACCTGTCCTGAGGGTCTCGTTTCCTTCCCTGTATAGACAGGGCTCTCCCCGTATCACTGTATCTGTGCTCTACTGTAAAGATGTCCACGATAATCCATGATGAGCCTGACTTTATCCTCTCACATCAGCTCAATAATTATTTCCTTTCCTCCGGCTCATGCCCGCCCGCTCCTCTTCCTCGGTCAGTCAATGGCAGTAAGAGCTCCCCTGAGCCCCAGGACAGAGTGTGTATTGATCTGTGAGGAGTGTGTGTGTGAGGTAAACATGTCATTAACACACAGTAAGACTCTTTGAGCTGTCTGAATGATGGAGACACATCATGACAAGGAAGCTCATTCAAGCTCAAGGAAAATGATGGAGTCCAGCTCCCTCTTTTTTTCTCCAGTCTCTTTTTGCACAAAAATGTTTTTTTCAATATTTTTTCATGAAGCAAATTAAAGTGGTTGATCTTTTTGAGATCTGGGTCATGATGATTTAACATGGTGAATGTTCCTCAGGACAGAGCTGTAGAGATCCACCACTTCACTGTATGTTTTATCTAAAAAGTGAAATTGTCAACCTTTTCCTTCCAATTCCCAAACTCATTTCTTACATAGCAGAATGTGACCATGCATAGACAGATACTTTATTATACAGTCATGCTGTCATGTAATTCTGCTTCATGTTTCTCTCAAAATGCATCAGATTGATGTTTTTAAATGTTTCACCTGTCTTGTTTCACTCACCTGTGTGTCTATTAAAGGTGGGGTTTTTACTTAAGCCAGAGTCTCTGAGTCAGGCTGTTGGTTTGCTGTGTTTCTCTGTTAGTTAACCATGCTGGATTGGTATTTGGGCGTTTTGCCTGTTAATGTGCCCTGGAAAATAATTTTCGCTTACACACAATGTCAGCCTCATGGAAACCGCAGTATGTCTTCATCTACATCTGCTCCATGACACAATATCTTTGGATTATTTTCAACATCCTTATTTCAATGGCTCCTGAGGTGGTGTTAAGCAACACACCCCTGACTCGTGGTTGGCCTTGCTTAGTTTTATCAGTCTTCCAGACTTTGTGTCACATTGTGAATTTTAGGTGAAGATATACTGCTCTGCTATATTCAATTGAGCCAATCTGAGGCCCCATCCACACGAAGCCAACCGAGGTCTAAATGTATATGTTTTTTGCCGAATCTGCGTATCATCAATACGAAGACGGCGACCATTTCTGAAACCAAGTTCCAGAGTGGAAAGACTTTGAAATGCCGTATACGCAGCTCCATGATTACTGGCTCTCCGCAAGTTTTCAGATACGCTTACGTCATAGTTTCATATCTTCATTGACATGCATGCGCCATGTGCGGCAATGACAACAACAACAACAAAGCGGAGTACGGTGTAGCATATGTGCTGATGAAGCTAGTGACCCTACTGTCCCTGTTGCAGCAAAATCTCCTTCTTCTCAATCACCACCGAGTTGAACAAACAATTATCGAGGACACATTACAGCACTTTATGATCACTTTATCACAATCTCTGTTTACAACTTTTGCCGCGAGTGTGCATGCCCACTGTTTTTTGTCTGTTTCTGCTTGTTTCTGTCATAGGCATGTGTTTTACAGTGTTTCGATGCGTATCAAGTGCATTCATATAGACGCACACATTTTCTGAGACGCCTTTGTCTTTATGATGATCGTTTTGGAAGCAGTTAAGCGTTTTGTCTTCGTGTGGATGGGGCCTGAAAGTGTCTACAGCTTTCTTCTAGGAGTTCTATGACAGCCTGACCAATGTGTTCGTGATTTGGAGGAGCCCGTGTGGCTCTCTCATAAGCATTGAGATTCACAGCAATTCAGAGAGTAACATCAACGTAGATAGATGGGACATGGAGGTATACCAGAGGTTGTCAGTGAACTGCCAACATGTGCACACTCCTGAAGGAAGCCTTGACTTAGAAAAATTTTGTTTGACAAATCTGTCATCTCATCAGTGATCATCAGCTGGTGTCCTTGAGGCCACATCAGGCCCTCCTCAACCTCCTAAACGGCCTTCAGAATATAATCTATTAAAATTTTGAGGGGGGTTAGTTATAGTTTGAAAAGTACATTTTTTCATTGATTCCATATTGCTGTAAATGCAACCCCTGAAACTTCTGGTTCTGTTTTACAGAAATCCACCTGTCAGCCAGCATTAGCCAACATTCAACCAGGAAAACAAACATATTTAAGTCAAACCCAGTGATGGACACATGACAGACCAGAGAGAAGCAGCCAAGATAGACTCCAAAAAGACTTGAAAGGACTCGAAACTTCAACTGTAAAACTTAGGTGACTTGAGACTTGTCCATCTTGACTTGGGACTGGAGGGCAATGACTTGAGACGTCTTATTTCTGACTTGCATACCAATGACTTGGTCCCACCTCTGGCTACAGATTATATATCACTAGAAGAATTAAAGCTTGCTGAAAGAGGCATCGTGTCACTGATGCTAACGTTAGCTAACACAGCAGGAGAAATAACGCAGCTATCTTAACGAGCCTCTGGTGCAAGTTAACTGTTAACACATTTCATGAGAGAAGCTGTCAGTCTCATTTCTCATATAGCAGAATGTGACAATGTATAGATATATACTTAATATACATTCATACTGTCCTGTAATTCTGCTTCATGTTTCTCTCAAAATGTATCAGATTGATGCTTTTAAATATGAAATACTCCAAATTCTCTTATGGGGGAGCATAGCCCGGAACCCCTGGAGGAGTCATGGCCTCCTCACCTTTTTCAAACCCAACCCGTTTTCATGTCTGATATCTTCTCCTTGGGGCATTGGTGGTGTAGTAGGATAGTGCACTTGATCAGTGATCAGGAGGTTGCAGGTTCAAGCCCATCTCTGGGTGACACGTGTCCTTGAGCAAGACACTTAACCCCGAGTTGCTCCACTGCTGCTTCAGTGGAGTGTAAATGGGCATGAAAAGGGAGTGAATGTGTTAGAGACAATGATGGAAACTCAGGGCCATCAGTGAGTGAATGGGTGTGAATAGATGGTGTGACCTGCGGCGTAAAGCAGCTTTGAGTAGTCAAAGACTAGAAAAGCGCTATATAAGCTCAAGTCCATTTACCATTTCTTGTGTAGCCTACGTAGGTAGTTTTACTTTCTGTGTTTCCTCTGCCTTAATTGATCTCCTCATGTGTTTCACTCACCTGTGTTTTATAGGCTGTTACGTTTTATTGGATGAGCTACACATGTTGCTTGATAGTCAGCTATAGCCGTTGTTGTTGTTGTTGTTCCCCGGTGAGCGTGTTACCTTTATCTGAAAGAGTACTGGGCATGTACCACATGTTTTCCTTGACAACAGGGGTTCCGATTCACGCGGAAACAGCAACAAAAATGTTTTCACTCTGGATCTGTTTTCTGTTCAGATCCAGTTTTCTGACATTTTTGTTGTCGTGTAGACCCTAAAGTATCCTATAAGCCATTGACTTCATGCTAACAGTTGACAGTGCTGGAGGTTAAAACATGCACGTCAAAAGTTGAACTTGTTGAAAAAGTATAGTTAATAAACTAATGTCAAAAAGAGGTATGGCTATAGGGAAACATTCTGCAGGTGTACAAAATCCTCAGCCTGTTTGTCCTTAAAGAAACTGAGCTGAAAGTAATAATCTAAAACTCTGAAAGGAGTGTGCTGTTACATCGCCGCCCATCACGCTGAAATATGACAGACATAAGGCTTCTCTCGCTGACTTAACACTCTTTAAAAAAGATGTCACACTGTAAATATGTGCTGTGTGAGGAATACGTGGAGAGCTAGATTAAACACAGAAACAGATGAGCTGACAGTGAACGGCGAGTGTACAGTGTGTATTAAAGGGAGGGGGCTGGGGGTCTCCATGCATGCGCATGGATCAAATGCAGCGCTGCAGAAAACCCTCCACAGCAGATAGACTGTGTAATTATGTTGGTGATTGAACCAGAGGAACATTTATCTTCTTGGCTGCTCTGAAAGCAACAGCAGTGATGTCTTCCTCACTTTGAGTCGATAGGCAGACAAATGACATCATTTCCTGTCAAAGGCTGAACATCAACAGCAGCCCGCTCACTCAGAGGAAGAAATACATGAGGTAAAGTATTACAATAAATGAAGAACTTTATGAATATATATTCTACAATAAAGTCGAAAGGCTGTTACTATTTCTGAGAGGAGAGGAGCTCCATATTTTTCTGAAAAGGTTAACTGAGGCTCTTTTGAGCTGGTCCAAATGAAATGGCTATGACATATTGATAAAAGCAAGAAACAATATTAAAATATTAAAATATTTATTTTTGTGCAACCTTAGACATGTGTTAAGTGAAACAAAAAAAAATCCTGTTTTTTTTAGACCAAAGTCCACATAAGCGTTTCAAATCTTAAACCCAGCTACTGCAACTGAACAGTACCATTAGCTCTAACGTGGATCCTGATGCCATATGAACCCACTTATGATCACAACAGAGCTCAACAGGCAAACTCTGTGGTTGAAATTTTCAGGGATGTTGTAGTATCATCCAGGCATTGTGGGTAGTGCAGTTAATAAATCAATCATCTGATTCAAATGAATGCCTGTAGTTACTGATACAATGACCTGTGGTTTAATTCCATGCTTCAGTCAAAACTCTTTGGCTCCTCTTCTGCTCAATCTTCATCATGAAAAAAAAACGTGTAGATATACCCAAACCTTATTTTTGATCCTGTTAGTCCAGAATAGATAGATAAATAGATAACTTTATTGTCCCAATGGGAAATTCGTTTTCACAGCCTGCCAAACAAGAAGGACATATACAACAAGAAAAACATACAGTTAGGGAAACAGTTACTACATATTACACCATGTAAAAACCATAGAAAACCATAGAGTACACATTTTTCATTACGACCCATTGGTCAGTGGGTTGTCTTGTTCAGGATGGAGATGGCAGATGGTACAAAGCTCTTGTTAAAGCGAGCCCTTCTCTATTTCAGTGTTCTGTACCTGCGGCCAGAAGGCAGAAGTTGAAAGTGGATGTTGAGAGGGTGCTCTATGTCCATGGCTATTGTGTTAGTGGTTCTCAAATGGTCTGATTGTGCCTTTGAGGTAATAATTCATCCTAGCATCAACTGATAAGTAAACGTTAATTTGAAATGAATATAAAGATTGTATTGTTTTGTTAACAATATCAGTAAAAAAAAGTATAGATGTAAAACATCACTAAAACAGTGGCTAAACACATTTTAGTAGGCAATTGGAGGCAATTGAAATAAAAATAATTGGGACATACTGATGAGCTACCAAAACACACCCTTAAGATTTTTTTAATTAGAGGTAGATAGATGTGTCTTACGATTTTGGCCTACCTTGTGCAGCAATAGTCCGAGGCACTGTTTTGTGTGTTTTCGAGGGCACTTTAGACATGTTTATATGGTACACAAGTGACACATTATATAGTCATGTAAGTCAGCTTGTAGTTAGGATCATTATCCACAAGAACTTTGTTGGGGTCTGGGGGTCTTTGCCCAGAACATTTTCAATTAAGTACATGCCATTTCCTGAATTCAAGTGCATTTTAACACCATATTAGCACATAACCAAACTAGCTCTGTGAGATATAGTTCTGAGTGATAGAACACCTTTGGGATGAATTGAAGAAGAGACCAAAAGCCAGTAATGTTTCATTCTATTTTATATCTTGTCCCAAATGGTCTTCTGGTCTTTTTTTTTAGTCTGGGGCAGTTTAGTGTGCCAACCAGGGGAGCACTTAACCGTGCATTTTGGACTTGAGAGCACTTTAGCACGTATTTTGGCTCTCAAAGAGAAACCTTTAGAAAAACTTTTGTTGAAAAAACACTTTTTTTCAGCAATTGGGCAATGGGGGGGACAACTGTCATTCTTTTATTCATTTATTTAACACAAACTCAACTCTTTAGCAATAAAATGTTCTATGTGTTGCACAATTTGTATCCCTGAAATTCACATGTAGGGAATGATAATAGGACTGAAAGTTTGATGGAAAGGCCTCGCTTCTGTTGACATTGCCACATAAGGGGGACAAGGAGGCTCCATGACCTTGACCTTTGACCTGTGGACTACATGCCGCTGTGACCAAACTCCTGCGAGACAGAGCATGATCCAACATGGCCGCCTGCTGCTAGACCAGCCGTAAACAAACTTTTTGATTCTCTCTTTTTCTCTTCCTTTTCTCTCACTTAACCTTTCCCTTTTCTATCATTCTCTGTACCACTTTCTAATTCTGTCCTCCATGAACTCACTGAAACATTTATCCAATCTGGATCAGCTGGAAGATTCTAAACAGGATCATGACGACAGATTCTGCAGCATGGGTCTCTCCCAAAAATCCAACAAACCCAGCACTCAGGACACAACCGCCTCATTAGACCACTCTTCTCCAGTCACAGCACCATAAAAGTGCTGCTGATTACACGTAAGTGAAATACTCCTCTCCATCGACAGTAAACTCACCAACGCAGATGCCATAATCGCCATTATCGAGGCTCTCCACCAGGAATTCCAGCACCTTTGCCACAGCTTGGAATTCACCCAGAGTCAGATTATATTATATATATTATATATGTGTATGTCCATATATGTGTATCCTTAAAATGAAGAGTTATATATAATTATAAAGTGTCTTGAGATAAGACTTGTTATGAATTGGCACTATAATAATAAAGATTGATTGATCGACAGTCATCCAGTAACATGCATAGATTATTCACCTTAATCCGTTATTCATCCTTACGACAGGTAGACAACATCATAGCAACATTAGATGCAGAAAAAACTTTAGAGTGAACTGGAAAACTTTTTTTTGCTACTCTAAGAAAATTTGGCTTCGGAGATTCATTTATTCACTGGATCCAGATTCTGTACACTTCTCTTTCAGCTACGGTCACCACCAACGGACTAACCTCACAATGTTTCATATTGCAAAGGGGGACGAGGCAGGGATGCCCACTCACTCCCTCACAATTCACCATCTTTATAGAGCTTTTGGCAGTCGCCATACGCCAGAAAATCCACATCAAGGGAATTCAAACATTCCAAATTCATAATAAGATTAGTTGGTATGCTGACGACATTTTACTGTTTCTACAAGACCCTCACTCGTCTCTGCAAGAAACAGTGAATCTCATTGAAGCATTCTCTAAGATTTCAGATAACTCAATAAACTGCAACAAATTCTCTTCTGTTCTTCCATTACACAACAACAGGGGCCTATTCTAAGAAGCAGGATTACTGCCTAGCGAGGTAACTTTGAGGGTAACTTCCGGGTTTCCTGTTCTACGAGACGGGTTCACTTCTTAGCGAGGCGAGTCTCCATGGCAACGTACGCTGAACGGCTAACCTGCTCCGGGGCAGGTTAGGTTCCAGATTGAACTCGCGGACTATAAAAACCCCACCCACTGACCAATGAGCTCTCTCGGCCAGCTCCTCTGCAGGAGTAAGAGCCCCCCCCCCCCCCCCTCAGTTCTTTTCCCCTCTGCTTTCTTACTGTTGGCTGGGGGGTGTAACTTAATATCTTCATTGTGTCTTATCAAACTGTACAAAAATAAATTAAGTCTTCTTCAATTACCACTTTGAATGATGTTCTTGTATTTGTTGCGCACCTGTTCCCAGGTGCGTTTTGTGCCACTTTGATTGGTGCTGAAATGAGACTCAGATTAAGAGTCACTATAGTACATGACACTTGCTACAGATAGTTAAAGGGAATGAAGAACTCTCATTGCCGTAACAAGATCTTCAATGCCAACACTTCTGTTCCATGACAATATTTTATTGCCCATCTTAAAATTGTGACAGGAATTCATGTAGGGCTCATGTGGCCTACATATCACACAAAAAATGTAAACACAATAGGAATGAACAAATGAATGAATTCATCTTGGAAATGAATTAGACATGTCTGGTGCATGTTACAGTAAAAGTGCATGTTGAACAGTGCTATTTCAGGATGATAATGGCACCAAAGATTTTTTGCGCGCTATACTTATGTATTGAGACTGTCAGCAATTTTCTGTCAGCACTCCTTCTGTGCTTTTGCAGTGGCACTCCAGACTGGTCCATGTTCGTGATTGGTCAGATGCAGCGGGCTCCGCCTTATATGTGTGCACGCGCTCATTGTAAAGCTGGATCCACTTATGAGGTTGATAGCCGGCGTCATCAGACCATTTAGTGAGACTGCTGGCTACTGCGCTCAGTTCAGCGAGGTAGCTCCAAGGCCATCACACTAGGCTGAACTTGCTTTGTAGGATAGGCCCCTGATGGGATACAGCACGTCATATATCACTTATCCCCTTATGTTCATGCAACACCACATACCTGGGCATTAATATTTCCTCCAGGGTGTCAGAGTTGATTGGACTAAATTTCACTCTTTTGCTTAAAACAATAGACAATGACCTCCAGCGCTGGATGAACTTACCACTATCCATCTTAGGAAGAACAGAAACCATTAAAATGAGAGTACATCCAAAATAAACACCAAGGATCAGACTTACAACTCTTCAAAAACCAAAACTGCAAGGAGGTTCAGATGCACCACACATCCACCACTACTCTTTGACAAATCAGCTGAAGTATATATACAAATGGACACATCCAATTCAATCAGATATCACCGGGTTGGATATAGGAAAAGCAATCTGTGAAAACATAACTATTTCAGACCTTCCATTCCTCAGTCAAACCATCAAGCATCCTCCTTGTTTCAAAGCAGGAACAATAAATTGCCTCAACACTGACAGCCTGGTGGAAATTCATAAAATGACAAACTAACCTTGCACCATCCAACTTAACTCCAATCTGGCATAATCCAGATTTTTTAAGTCACAAAAAACGCTTCACCGTGATTTTGGTGGCTGACGTGTCTGTAGTTGTGTCACTCCTGGACTGCACTACGTGGGAATCAGTGTGGTCGAACACAGAATGGAGCTGTTTTTCACATTTGTTTGTTTGATGACAATCGCCATCTCATTGGGTATCCACGACTCCTGTCTAAATGCTTGTCACTCCATAAGACTACACAAGAGACTTGCTGCTTCAATACAATACACCAACAACACTATCGGACTGGCAGGTCCAAAATCTGGAGAATAACCGTATTTACGGACACAATGGACAGTTTCAGCGGGCTAAAACCTGGAAGAAGGGAAAGAGAGGCGGGGTTCGCCTCAGGTTGTGGTGACAGAAAATAAACCACCTACTTCTACCAACTATTATCCTGGTGAATAAAACTGATGAGCTCCAAGCAAATTTGCTGCATCTTCTTGAATAAAGAGATACAGGAATTCTGGCAATAACGGAGACCTGGTTTTCCAACAAGGACTCTGACGCCAACTTGGTGATCGATGGGTTTGGGGTTCCTTGTTCAAGGGCAGACACAATGACATCACAGGGAAATCCCAGGGAGGCAGAGTTTGTCTGTACATCAACAGGCGTTGGTGTAACAACTTCACCATCAGAGGGTTGCTATTCACCTCAGACATTGAGTTACTGGCCGTGTCGATGCACCCGTTCTTTATCTTTATCATGATGGTTTACATTCACCCCAAAGCCAACGCAAAAAATGTCAATCAAGTGATCAGTCAATCCACTGAAAGACTGCAGTCTCTTTCCCCTGATGCTCCTGTTTTATCCTGGATGATTATAATCAGTGTAAATTAAAATCATCAACTCACTTTCATCAGTATGTCACTTGTTCAACTCATTTAAAAAGAGACTTTGGGCAAGATCCACAAAGAATGGATTGCTCCTGCTAATAGCGCTGCTATTTGCTCAGAATTAGCTCACACAATCTGCGCTGTTTTAGCCCCTTATCCTCAAAAGAATTTGCTCTGATCATATGCTGGTGCATGGCGAACAAACAATGGCGCAAGAACAATATGCAATATAACAATATGCAGTAACAGCGAGGCACAAGACGTGAACTTGCAGCTATAGCGAGTAGTTCACGTCAGCTGGAGTGCTCTAGCAGGTCTAAACCAAAACATTTCAGGCTTGAAGGCACAAATGCAGGCGAGTCTTGCAGAGATGATGGAGGCCATGAGAAGGATTGCTGCTGCTCTTAAGGCCAGAAATGCTTCAGTTGTAAGGGGGGAGAGTCAGCCTGAGCCGCCTGCCACATGATGGCAGTTAAGAGGCAGAAAAGAAAAATAGATGTAATTTTTAATGACCTCATTTGAAATTCAAGTATTGTTGTCATTTTCTCATGTTTCCAGAAGTGCTTAAGGCTTTATACGTTGATTTATGTCCTGATGATCTTAAATAATAATATAAATATTAAATAAATAATAATATTAATAACAACATCCAACATCGACATGGAGCTTTCCATGTTTCTGAATCTTTTGTACTGCCCTATTTACATTAGAGCAGAGCTGTCCATGGTCCTGTCTTTAGGTCAACATTAAGCCCACTGTGACCTACCACTGAGGCCACTGAATCACTACTGTCAGGATGAGAAGTTGAGTTGCATTTATTTCTCGGGTTAGTTTGGGTATTACTGATTTATCCCCTTATTTAGTAAAGCATTACAAATTTAGTGGACAACCCTCACCTTCTGAGACACAGCTGCCAAATGTCAAAGTATAAGTTGTGCCCCATGAAAAAAAAATTCTAATTATTTATTATGAACACAAAGTGGTTCAAAGTGGTCAAAGGACCATATGTACATTAGGTGTCGTATTTCTTGTCTACTTTGTGCTGTTGTTCATCCCATTTTTTTTGTTTTGCCTTTTTTATTAAAACAGCCAAAACAAATGCAGAAAATACAACTAAAATCTGATGGCTCTGTGGGCTCAATGGACATTGATGAACTAACTTTTACTGTGTGAAGCTAAATTTAGTTCTGTGAAGAGTCCTGTATACTGTTTTGACAAATCAAAGTCTACCCAAATAACAAGCCATGGATAAATGGGTCTCTAAAAAGAAACTATAGTAAAGAAAAACTATCTATTTAAGACAGGTAGTATTCCAAAGAACAAGGAGGCAAAATGGCTGGTCAAAGCAGAGATCGAAAAAGCAAAACTTGACTTTAGAAATAAGATTAAGCCAAATTTGATAAAAAATGATCTAAAAGGTGTCTGGAATGGCATGCCAGTCATGACAGGCACTCAAAGGGTAGGTGTTATCAGAAGTTCTATGGCAAAAGGATACGCTACAAGACTGGAGGTTTATCTGGTTGTTTATTCGGCCGGTTCAGAGATAGTCTGACAAAGAGCAATAGGTAACCACCGCTTATATACATGTCACATATATGGTAACAAAACATGTAGACAACAACGTCATGTCCATTCCATAGTTGGTCCGCAGTGAGACTTCTCAAGTTCAAGCTTTCTATTTCTGGCGAGGTGCCAGACTTACAGTTGCCTTGCTTACATAGTTGCAGATACAGAGAAAACTTCATGTATGGACAAAATCATCCTAGATGTTGCATGAATTGGTCCATGACTACATTGATTGATATATGAGTTAAATGGTACATGAATAGAAGTGATACATGACTTAAAATTCATGCTATCAGTAGGTAAGATAAATAATAGAGTGGACGGTTTTAATTCAGATAAGGAGCTGGCTGATTGTTTTTATTTTCAGTTTGACATGGAAATTTTTAATGAGCAAGTGGAGCAATATAGAACTAATGTAATGTTCCTGGTGTTGTTTGACTTTATTGATCAGAATTCAGGAATGTGCTCCACACAACAAAAACTAACAAGGGCCCTGGTCCTGATGATATTTCTGGTTTTATTCTTAAACACTGTGCAAACCAACTGGCTTTTATTCTTCACCACATCTTTAAGTCTTCCTTAGAGCACCAAAACATTCCAGCATTGTGGGAAAAAAAATCACTATTGTGCCTGTAGCAAAAAGTAAATCCCCGAAAGGCTTGAATGATTTTAGACCCGTGTCCCTGACCTCTCTGGTCTTTGAAGGTCTTTTTAAACATTTTGAAGGTCCAGGCACACATGCATATTTATTGTTTTAGATTTTTCTTCTGCTTCTAAAACAATCTAGCCCCATATTTTAGCGAATAAATTATTGTCTCATTTTAACCTGCGTCCTGGCCTAGTTGGGTGGATTTTAGATTATCTTGTGGGCAGATCCCAGCTTGTTTGGGTTAATGTCTCAGTGCCTGCTGTTTTCCTCCACTGGTTCCCCTAAGGGACCAGTGGTAGATGATTTTACTGACTGGTGCGATGACTCCTTTTTTACATTAAATATTTCCAAAAGAACGGACATGCATATTGATTTTAGAAAGAAGTCAGAGTCAGCCCCTTTTTGTAACTATTAAATGTTAGACAGAGGTGAGAACTGAAAACCTCAAGTACCTAGGTGTCATCAGAGACAACAGGCTGACATTCAGTGCCAACACAGATACAGTTTTATGAAAAAAGCTTCACTTCCTCAATTGTTTCGGAGTGTGTAGTAGACTGATGCCTATCTTTCATAAGTCCATGGCAGAGTCTGTTCTCACCTTTGTTTTTATTTCTTAGTTTGGGAGCCTTGTCTTGTCTGACAAAAGGCTTGAACATATTGGAAAAGGGGTAAAATCATTGGTGTTAAATTACCTCTTTTATCTTTCAAGGCATAACTGAGCTGAATGCAAAAAAAATGAATCTGCTTGATTGACTTACCAATAGCCAAATCAAACAGGATGAAAAGCTCTTTTATCTTTCAAGGCATAACTGAGCTGAATGCAAAAAATGAATCTGCTTGATTGACTTCAATTGTATCACTGTAATTGTCATTAAGTATGGCTCCATCTCTGGTCTGCTCACAGTTGTCTCTTTAATGTGTTCCTCTGTTTCTGTTTTTATGAATGACTTGCTGTGACTGTATATTGATGTTCTTTTTACCTGCTTGCACATCAAATTTCCCTTAGGGGACAATAAAGTTGAACTTGAAGTGTTCTTGTAGAGAGCTCCTGGTCGCTGGGGCCCATCTGGGTTGTCGCCTGTGGGTCCTGGGGCCTGCTGTTCCAGGGGCCGCTTGGCACCGTTCCCACACTCCCACTTTGTTATGGCTGGCAGGGGCTGGCCCTCACTACGTAGCCTCTTAATTTGCACCTCATTACTAACAAATTGATCTCCTGTACATACTTTCCCCTCTGGGCACATGCACAACATTTAGGGTTCTTGGAGTTGGGGGTGGTAGGGGGGCGACTACCTTGCCCCCCTGCCCCTCTCGTCCTCCAATTTTAATTGCACTACATACACTTACTTCGAGGGGAGGCAGGGCAGGGGGTGCTGGTGAGGCACAATCTGTTCTAGGTTGAGACCCCTCTCTGCTTGCCTCTCACCTGCCTTACCTTCCGCTGTTTTTATTGCAATGTGACATCCACTTGTCTGGGGCAGGCAGAGAGAGGGGGGGTTGGGGGGCTCCCACTCACACTTTGTCACAGTGAAGGCATACTGTATCTTTGTCTGGGATCAAAGATACACAATAACAGGGGGGGGCAGAGGGTGGCAGAGACTTGGTGAGGCTGGTGGGGTTTGGCCTTTTCTGACCATGATTCTTGGTTTCTTTATAAAAGTGGGATGGTGTCAGCATTTTTGGTTGTGGCTGGGCTCCAGCTCCTGCAGGTGGATACCTGGGGCTGCGCTCAAAGAGTGAGTGGGCCCTGCTGGGTCATGTTTCCCTTGGTGGCCTGTGGTGTGGTGCTATCAGCCTGTCCCTCTCTGGGGACCTCTGTGCAGGTTGATGCCTGTGGGTTGTTGCTCTTTGCAGATGGCCCGGGGTAGTGTTTCCCCTAGCTTAGTTGCTTTGGGAAGAGGTTGCCTGGGCTGGAATGAGCGTGGCCTGTCGTTGGAGGGCCGACGGGTTACTCTCCCCACAGGCAAGGCCTTCTCCCCACAGGACCCCATTACCATAAGTAATTAGAGCATGTTTTCATTTTCAGCCACATTACATTTCAATCTTATTGACATTTTTCCTTAATTTGCATTTAATTTACTAATTCAACATCCTTTGTTTGGAGGTGTAACATCCTTTTCTTTATACAGTGATGAAGGAAGGGGCTCTTGTTCTCTGTAACTCTGTTATTGCTAACCAGTCTAACCTTATCTTTTTAAACCAAACAGGCATAGTCAGGCTTTATCTAAGTTTTATGTTCATCCTTGTTTGGGAAATCTGCAGTCATCCATTAATAATGTGTTTGTTGTTCATTTTTTTAACCATAATGCCAGCACACAGTCTCTCCTCTGCTCTCTGAATGTAAGTAAGAGTGCGTGTGTTGTGAGAGAGGAGCGAGGAGCACAGAAGAAAGGAGAATGCACTTTAATGGCTGTAATGAAACAATAGTGATGCATTAGTCTTTTTTTTTAAATCTAAGACTTGAATTTCTGGATGGGGTTCCTATTGGCAGGGCGGGGATGTTTGTTGGGAGGAAGGGCGCTCTCCCAAATAAACTAAAGGGAAAGCACTGTATTAGTGTTCTTGAGATATTATGTTCAAAGGCAAAACATGACCACAACAATACATATCTTTGACCACTGACCTCCAAATTTTGATCAGATCAACCTTTAATCCTTAAAAACACCTGATGACTTCATAATACTGTGACATTGCCCAGACTGTCTGGAGTATATTTTCCTGAAATTTACATTTTATTTCTGTTGAAGGATGCTGACTTGATTTGAGGCTGATTGTGGCCTTATTTAACCTCTCCCTCTTTTCCCTGGAAACGCATCTAATTTTATTTTGGCGACATAATGAGAAAGAACCACAAAACCCTAAGGGCCCGCCCTGGTATTGGAGATCACTGACATCTTATTCCTTTAAACTGTTCCCCTTAAGAAAATACGCACAACACTTGAGCTTTTATGAACTTATTCTGCTGTCCTTTCTTTACAAACAAAATTGTGGTTACCGAAGACACAAGGTCAAGAGGGGATTTTTTTTAAACACAGTGAGCTTCGATCTGTTGCTGTGTATCAGCTCATCTGCATTTCTCTGCTCCTGCTCCGGCTACTGAGGGTCTCGGCCGCTGAGAGCTAACAGAGCGAGTGGGTGTGGGAGACTAATTGAGTGTCGAGGCTGTGTGAATAAAGCCACTCTGGTAATCGTCGGGCTCAGCGGCAAAATGGGAGCGATAAGGAGCGCCAAGTTGATACGGTGTCAAAAAGAGGAGTTTCCCAGCCGTCTGTGGCCATCGCTCTTCCCTTTCTGTGGCCGTCTGCAGAGGAGGGGAGCCGATAATATCTGCAGGAAGAGGAATGCACACTCAGCCCTCGCTGCTGATAACAACATCATCTTTTGCCGCTGAATGGGCTGCAGAGGGGGGCGAGGAGTACATTAACAACCCGGTGGCAAACAGCATCATATCTGAGCTTCACTGCAAAGCTGGGAAAACACTCAGAAAACACAGAAAGGCAAGAAGCAAACACAGAATACTGACTACTTGTTTAAGGACTGAAAAAGGAGAAAACAGGAGAAATGCAGCCAAGAGTTACTTACTTAGAGTTTGCTTAAAAGAGCTTACATTATTAATAACTCAAATACCCATATGATGACAGTATTATGGATCAGTTTTTAGATGTTCCAGTGAATTAATAGTTAGTAATGATAATTTAAAAAAAATCCACCCCAGGCTTTTTTTTCCATCCTCTTATCTACACATTGGGAAGTTTATGATCCAGCAGAAGGGCTTCATGATTGTTACTCAAATGAGATGATCATGATGATGAGACTGAGATTCTTGAACAAATCTTATACATGCAGAGCTTCACAAAATATATCAGACCTCTACCCAATGTAAAATATGTTACAGCTGCCCCAAATGAACAGTACTGGTAGTTAATAAAATCATATTCATATTACTGTTATGTTTAATACACCAGTTTGTAGAAGCTCTTGAAATTAAGAAAAAATTAAATTATATTACTTATTATATCATTAATTTTCTTTACCCAGCTATACCTTTCAGGGTTGCGGGGGCCTGGAGCCTATCCCAGCTATCATCAGGTGAGAGGCGGGGTACACCCCGAACTGTTCGCCAGTCCATCGCAGGGCAACGAGAGAGAGAGACAGACAACCATTTACATTCACACTCATACCTTAGGGCAATTCAAAGTCACCAATTAACCTAATGAGCATGTTTTTGGTCTGTGGGAGGAAGCCAGAGTGCCCAGAGAGAACCCATGTATGCACTGGAAAAACATGCAAACTTCACTCAGAAAGGCCCTCCCAACCCGGGATTGAACCAGGAACCTTCTTGCTATGAGGTACGTGCTCTACCAGCTGTGCCACCATGCTACCCTACTGCCATAGTATTCCCTATAACTGTAGCCTGTGAGCTTACTGATATTTGGGTATTAAAAAAATTGTGTACTATATATAAAAACAATGAATAATTGATTTTTGGAATGAATTAAGAATCAATTATTTTATATAATCAAGACCACAATGCTCCAGTTTCACCTTTAACAGAACCTGCTAGCCGATATTCCAAGATGGTATAGAGTGTGGACTTCAGCCTCCCTTTGGGACGACTCCAAACCAGAACAGTTCTTGAGGCTCTCCAGTAGCCCAGGACCAGTTTAGCAACGCCATAGTAAGACTGTGGTTCTGAACCCCTACAGATGGGCTGAAGTGTGTCTTGGTTTAATTCTACAATAATTTCCCCTTGATTTGACTTTTCTAAAGTTTATTAATTTGTTAAATGTATCCTCTATAACCACTCCATATACTTAAATGTTCCTTGAATGTTCATAACTAATTTACTTACTCACAGCATCATTGATCAGTATGACTCAGACATTTATTCCTTCTTAAGTGTTTTTATTTTATTTCATTAAGTCTTATCTAGAATCATCATATACTTTTAATGAATCACCCTGATATTTAAAGTTCTGTCTGTCGGTATTCTATTTGGAAGACTCACATCACAGCACAAGAGTTCTGTCTTTAGACTTGAGATTGATTAAACTGATATAGTTTGATTTAATTGATTATCTGATTTAATGAAATAATTAATAAATCTATGTATGAATTAAATTTAGCCATTTTTGTCCAAAAAGGATGGTGCCCAATAAATTTAACAAGAGCAAAACTGGTTATGACATGAATATGAATTTCTTTATTATCCAGTAATATGTAGAAAATAATCGCTACACATTATACTTACATGTTTTTTCTAAATGTTAACACTTTTAATTTTCCTTCACTAGACCGGCTTAACCAGCTATTTACTATTTTGTCAGTTCCTCCAGACTACACACAGTTATCAAGAAAAACCTACTACTTAGCAGCCTTGTGCACATCAGTGCATGCACAAAGCCACATTATAACCCAAAACTGTGGGCCAGGGCCTTCTGGTCGGCCTTGAGAGGTCATTTAAATTGTCCTTGTCATAATTATTATGGGCGTCCTTGACTTTGTCGCTATCATAAATTACTATAATTATTTTCAGTCCCATTGTCTCCCCCCTCCCCACATCAACAGAAAAGACATCATTTACCATATATCATTATATATATTGTTCTTATAGCACATCGCTTTCAAGGACATAAAGGGTAATAAGAAAGAGTCTGGCTAGTCACAAAGTAGACTATTTAAAGACATACATCAGCAAAACCAGGCGTTCAACTGAAATCTGCACTTGAAAAAAAGAGAGGGTTTCTTTGCAGCCTTATTTTCTGTGCTTAACTTTGGAACAGCTGGTGATCGATTATGCTGCATTGATCCTTGAATAGGAGAAGAGCATTTGTAAAGTTTTAAAGAAAATTCCTTGCAGAGTTTCAGAGATTCTTCATTTACAAGAATCCTGCAGAACAAATGAACGACGAGGGGTTTGAGTTATATAAAACTGGTATGGACTGTATCTCATGGTACAGATGCTGTTTTTAGTACACTCCACCACAGCTTGTAGAATAATTTCATCAAAATGTCGGCTGATCTTGACAGTCTGGTAAATATACCACCTACTGTGTGGGTTACAAAAATGTTTCAAAGACAGAAAAGGCTGTTTTTGTGCTCTTACATGCCAAATATTGTTTTATATAAACAAGTCTTGGTTGTCATGTGCATTTCCTCCAGGCGTCAGGAAGAGGAGGTGATATGATTGTTGGTGTGAATGTAGATCTCTGAGCCATCACACTGAGCCTCTGTAACTAGGTCAGTGTATATAAAATCCACTGTGACGTTAAAGTGACGCAACATTGATTTATTCTTTTACCCCCAATATACAAAATATATTTGAGAAAGAGCTGTTTGAATACATGTCAGAGTTCACATCTGACATGAGGGGCATGTGTTACAGCAGAAAAAAAATCTAAAGCTGACTATGTGTCCTTTTTCAGGTAAAAGGTGATGGAATATAGTTGTGTTGGTGCTGACAGGTCTCTCATGAAGTAATACACACTGTCACATGGTGGTTTTGTGCCTCTTCAGAGAGTGAAGGTCATATCAGGTTTGCACACATGACATGATCATGGGACCAAATGACCTTTGACCTGCACACACCAACAATTGTTCTAAGGACAAAGTAGACATATAGGCAACATTTTGAAGAAAACTTTTTAAGGCATTATCAAGATTTTGGTTCACAAGCAGGCAGAAAGCATGAATGCTGATACCATTTGACCAATGGGGAGCTGGTGTGGCAGTGTGGCAAGAAACCAGGCACAATTGCTCTACAAGCTTCAGGCTCAAATCCAGCCTTTAGCCAGCTTGAAGAGTGTCTTCCCCTACTCTGTCTCACCCCCTAAACAAGCCTATCCACCATCCCCCCTCCCATCAATAAAGACACAAAAATGCCCAAAATATATCCTTTTGTTTAAAAAAAAGACCTTTGACCTCTTTAAAGGATAAGTTCGGTTTCCACAGCTTTCACATTGTTTATAGAATGAAGTAGAACAATAGGCTATACTCACCCAGAAGGCTTTCCTGATCCAAACAGTGCTTCGGGAGATATTTAGATCCAAAATGGAGCGGCGGACATCCGTATAATGGTAGCACATGGGGCATGTATAGCACGGCTCCTAAAACTGCATTAATCGTCCAAAAACTCATTAGTTTCACCAATATTTCATCATGGTCCACTTGGGCTACTCCTCCAAGACAGTCTGGGGTCACTCCACCCATGTTTTCGTGACTGTGCTGACCTCTGAACTGGAGACTGCTCTCTGACCAGCTGTTCTTCTCTTTGCCTCCGCGACCTCCTTTCGATGAGCTCCTCATCTGTAAACTCTGGCTCGAAACTGTAAGGACACCCATCATATTCAAAGTTCTCGTCCACAACATCTTCATCCGATAGATATTCGTCCATTTTGCACAAAACTGGAAGAAGAAAGTTGTTGAGTTGCCGGCGGTCGCCCCTGAAACAATGAGCCGCACTGCGCATGCGCGGCAGCTGTAAAGAAAGTTTTCAGTTCAGAGGTCACCATAGTCACAAAAACATGTCTGGAGCGACACAGACTGTCTTGGAGGAGTAGCCCGAGTGGACCATGATGAAATATTGGTGAAACTAATGAGTTTTTGGACGATTAATGCAGTTTTAGGAGTGGCGCTATATATGCCCTATACCATTATACAGATGTCCGCCGCTCAATTTTGGATCTAAATATCTCCCGAAGCACTGTTTGGATCAGGAAAGCCTTCTGGGTGAGTATATTGTTCTTCTTCATTCTATAAACAATGTGAAAGCTGTAGAAACCGAACTTTTCCTTTAACCAAATTTGAGGACTTTGCAGAGTGAGAAAACAAATTTGAAGAAGTCCTTGAAGGTTTTTGTGGGCTTCTGCATTCACAGGCAAAGGACACAGGAAAACTAGATAACCTGGTCAGTTCATGTTTGCATCACTTTGAACATTTTTTAAAGCACAAAAACTCTCAAAGAAATCTCATGAAGCAACTACCTGCTATCTGCATTCACAGAACATTCACAAGCAAAGGGTGATCATTCAAGAGTATTTCATATATCCAAAAATATCCACTTAGGTAATCTTTAAGTAAGAGTGGACACACCATGACCCAAACCTTTGTCCACTGGCCATGACCCAGACCTTTGTCCACTGGCCATGACCTGTACCTTTGTCCGCTGGAAATGATCCAGAACTTTGTCCACTGGTCATGACCCGTACCTTTGTCCACTGGCCATGACCCGTACCTTTGTCCACTGGCCATGACCCAGACCTTTGTCCACTGGAAATGATCCGTACCTTTGTCCGCTGGAAATGATCCAGAACTTTGTCCACTGGTCATGACCCGTACCTTTGTCCATTGGCCATGACCCAGACCTTTGTCCACTGGAAATGATCCGTACCTTTGTCCACTGGAAATGATCCAGACCTTTGTCCACTGGAAATGATCCAGAACTTTGTCCACTGGCCATGACCCGTACCTTTGTCCACTGGCCATGACCCAGAACTTTGTTCACTGGCCATGACCCAGAACTTTGTTCACTGGCCTTGAAATCAAGCAATTTGAGCATAACTTAAAGGAAACCTTGAAATAAGACAATCTCATGAAAAGGTGACTTTTGTTTGAGATGCCATTATTGCTTGCCTTAAACTTTGTCTTCCTCAATTCAGTGATTGGCTTTTTGACCTCTAAATCTACTTCTCGGAAAGGCCCTCACCAGCACAATTGAACCAGTAACTTTCTTGCTGTGAGGCACTTGCACTAACTGCAGCGTAACTGTACCACCAATCTAAACTTCATATTAAATTGAATACTAATTTCACCTTAAATAATTTCACCTAGAAGTATTCAAAGCTGTTTTATTATTCTTTTAGTCTCTTCAATGAGCTCTTCTCAAAGCTACAGACATTCAGAGGACAAGATCAAAACAAAGGAAGTTTGTACTTCAAACAAGTCATGCCACGTTACTTTTGTTAATTAAAGTAGAGTGAATTTTGATCTATAATGTGGCACTTATGCAATAAAATAAAACTGTCTGCTATGCAAGTAGAATGAAGAAAGAGCAGAAGATATGCAGCTGCTGTTTTGTCTCCTGGGGATTCCCTTTTAAGAGACTTTTCCTTTATCTTTGACACTATGACATTTTTAGATAGTCAGACAGATCCAAGAAGGAAACTTCTTGGATTTTGTTGCATTGGTTTCCTGAAGTCCTCCAGAACACTTGCTTTAGCTCCTGATGAATTAGTTTTCAAATATTTACTCAACACGGTGCAAGTTTGCATAGAGGGAAAACTGATTTATATCAATTAAGACCCAACATACACCACCAAACTTTCACAAGACTTTGTAGAGATTTTATAAAGACTGTATCACACTCTTTGCATCTAAAGGCAAAAAATCACGTGAACTCTCTGAGGTTTATGTCTCACTGTGATTGTGTGGACATGGGGTCTTAGAGGGTCACCATCTTCAAGACTATCACTAGATTTTATACAACACACAGTTATTCATATATATTCAGAACTTGATGTGTCATTTTATAATCACTCTATTGTTTATTGAGTTGATTTGTTGATTTAAATGGAACTATTGTCTTAGGAATGCAGTGAAAGAAGTCCAAAGAAAGACCCACGGTGCAGCTCCAAGATCTGTGAACGAGCTTCTGCTGACCTGAGGGCGAAACTGTGTCAGTATTAGTAAAGACCAAACTCACTTTTTACAGAGCTTATCTAAGGCAACTCTATTTATTTATTAAAGTATTTACGTTTAGTTTGCATAATCTCTATTTTAGTTTGTTTTATGGACAAGTAAATACAGTTTAAGTCTACATTGTTTTATTTTTCTGAACCTGACACTACTTTATGTTTTACCTAATTTTACTTTCAGATTATAATCAATTTTAAGTGTCTCATTTTTTAAAATTAAATTCTGGCTTTTATAAGTGTTCTTCATTCTTCTTCTAATTATTATTACTATTATTAATTTTTCTTGATCTGACAAACTTGTTTAGTTCTATGTGACAAAACACAGAGGACATGCTATGCTGCTTTCAGTTCACTCCACATTCATGAGAATTTCTATTTAATGTATTCAAAATGTATAAGTTCAAGTTGACTAATCATATTTCAGACAACACGACTTTATATACACCTTACTTTACAGTAAAATCAGTTAAAAAAATCTTTAGGACCTCCAGATAATTGGGGCTTTGCTGACTTTGAATGGAAGTTGGGATCCAAGTTGAAAGTCAGTTTCAAAGTCACAAAGTGCAAACCCCACTTTAAGAATAAGAAGGTAGAATATGAAGAAATCTGTTTGGTGATACATTCTATTTAAACCCAAGCTTCAGCTACCTATCATTTAAAAGCCAGAAACAAAACGTTTTAAAACACTTGATCAGCAGCCGAGATGTTAACTTCTCTCCTGGTCTCGCTCCTTGGCTGCTGGGAGGGTGTTTCATGATTGTGTTACGTCATTTAAACGTAATCAAAAGCTGGTGCATATTATAACTGTTTGTCATATGGCCTGCCTTTACAACGCCATTTTGTCTGTTTTCAGGTTCACTAAAAGTTAATTTGAGACACAAAATGTTCAAGATGGCGGCCATTGTGAATCCGACAAAATGCCCTTGTCAGCATCCAAACAGCTGTTGTTTGGCAGGTTTTGTCCAATGTTTTCGACAGTCGGCCGAAACACATATTCTGGTTAAAGAGATGGACAGTTTCCGAACTGTCCATAAAGAATTACGGTCCACTTCTACCTTTCTCTTTCTTTTTGAGTTATCGTCAACAATTTAAATCACTTCCTGTAGGCAGAAAATCAACAAGAATTACTTGATTTACATTTTAATCACACTGCTGCTTTCTATCTGATCACTATTGTGCACACAATTCATAGCACTTCCTCAAGATTTGTTCTGGTATCTTTACATTTTCTGCCAAGCCTTCCCTCTTCCTTCCAAAAAGACGTTTCCTAAATCCCCCACGATTCAAAGTGGATTCAGCTCACTGTTCCCCGCGCCTGTCAGGATGAATTCAGCACGTTTCTCCCTCTATGGATGAACTGTGCTGCTCGGTTAAGCGCCACCTAAATGCTGGTGTCATGTGGTTAACAGTGTCAGTGTAACGAGCGCACCCCTGACGGTGGGTTAGACCCCGCAGAGCAGAGCCGCCGCCGTGTTGCTGCGCACAAATAACCGAGCGCTCCGTTTGTGTGTGTACGCGCGAGGAGGGCTGTGCGCGGTCTGCTCGGTGCCAAAAGGACTTCACCTCATCTGTGCACGAGGAAATACCAATCTCATATCCTCTCCGTTCTGCTCGGAGGCAAAGGTTAATCCAACAAAAGGGCGAAGGGGGGATTCTCCATCAGAGGATACAAGTTTGAGATGAAGGTGTTCGGAGCAGCTGCAGGATGCGGGTAAGTTTCTGCGCGCTCACATGCCCAGACGCTGCGGGTCATGCTCCTTTGTTTTTGGTGTTAGAAGGCTGAAAAGTGCACAAACTTACAAGGTACGGGGGGGATGCTGCAGCCCACCAGAGCTCACTGTGAAGCTCTGTCTCTGCGGGTGAAATGGGTCAGGGAATGACGCGTCTGCTTGGTTTGTTTTGGTGCGCCCAGACGGAAGAGGCAGAGGTGCAGACACAAAAACATGCCCACAACTTCAGTCTCAGCATGCTTTGGTTCCGTAGTTTTTGGATGGTGCTTTGAGCCGCTTATGATTGACTTAAAGGTCATTAAGTTTCACGACTTTATGAAACCTTAAAATCCTTGAAAAACACGTGGTAGAAAATCTAAATCTTGATGTTCTGAGACGTCGCAGTGATCTAGAGATCCCAGAGTTAGAGAAAGCTTCACATTAAAGGGCTAGTTCTGACTTTTGAAGTGGGGTTGTAATTCCTTCACCTGAATGGTACATTAATTTTGCTTTGTTTTGGTCACCTGTGCCTAGAAAAGTGACGCTAAAGTTTGGCTACTGTTGCTGTAGATGGGGCCAAGAGGTAGGCCTATTTGTGAATTACTGCCTTTTGGGTGAAAAGCAAATAAAAAATAGCTTTGGAATGAACGTGAAGTGGACTGATCTGATGGTCAGTCCCTGCCAGCTCCTCTGTTTTGACCCTATGTTGGCACACTTCATAGCCATCTTGTCTTAGGGAGCTATATCCCCCAAAGCCTGTCGTATGATACATACTTTTATGATACCGCTATATCAGGGTGTCCAAACTTTTTCCATTGAGGGCGGCAGAAAGAGGAATACATGGATGACCGAGCCACTTGCTTCACCTAACTTTTAGTGTGTTTACCTTAAAGCTTAAGTTTTAAGGGTAGCTGGTTATCACCTGTCAAGGGGCCCTTGTAACCTATAACTAGAGTCACAGTAGTCAGGGCGTAAATGATCTTCTGAGACACTGATGACTTATCTTTACTGGCAGACACAAAACAAGAGTAAACTGCAAGAATATTAGTGCTTGAAGATGAATATTGCAATATGCCTTGTGAATGAGACCCTGCGACGAATCAAATATTGCAGAAAATATGCATGATTGATGGTATTTGCTCCTGTAATCAAAATGTCTTCTTTCATTCAATTGTTTAAGGGGCCAATTCAAAACGGGCAGCAGACCAAATTTGGCCCCGAGGCCAGAGTTTGGAGACCCCTGCTATATGTAATCAATATGATCCATAAATTACTAAAAATAACAATCAGAATGCCCTCAAGAGGATTATCAGTTGCCAAACACCCAATGAATCAACAGAGATACAAAAAATATATTTGTGAAGTTTTATGGAAATTATGATGTTTTGAGATTTCAGTAGAAAGAGAAACTGCATTTCAGCTCCAAAAATTTAGAATTTTTTAAATTTGTTTTCTCGGGCTTGAAAGAGATATTATTATTATTATTATTATTTTTTACCTATGGGCTCATATCAATGTGGAAATGCATAAGAATACCAATACATGGCAATCGCATAAAAGATTGCTGAAACAAGAGTATGTACTAGGGATGTACTATTGTACGTGTAGGGATGTACTATTGTACATCCCTAGTAAAACACACTGTGCTAATACCAGCTCTTCACAAACAATATGCATTAGTTGACATAAAGACTAGAGTGAGAAGCTAGTTGGTAAAGGCAGAGGGAAACCAGTGGTTGCTTGATAAGGGGTGGTATTTTTAGTATTGTTTTTATTTACAAAGGTATGGCCTTTTGCCTCTGCTATCCATCGTTGCAAACTGTATGTAAAGTATTTATGTAATCAATCAGTCAATCAAACTTTATTTGTATAGCACTTTTCATGCAAAATTTTGTAGCACAAAGTGCTTCACACAGAAATGTAGAAAATAAAATAAAATAATAAAAGGTAGAAAATTGGATGCAATGAAAAATACAACCCACCCCACCTCATCTGTCACCCCCCACCCTCGCAATCCACATACAGCACGCATACAGCAGGGTGAGAGGTCTGAGGAAACACCATCTTTCATTCAAAATAAGGGAACACTGGAGCTAAGACTAAAATAATGATAAAAAGTCTTGATAAGAAATAAGATTGAAATAAATAAATAAGCATACTTTAATGAATGAATAGGTAAATAGAATGCAATCTTAAATGGTAATATGGTAAAATAGGATAAAATGCACTGACGTAAAATAGTGGAAAGAAAATCAATAAACAGATAAAAAGTTCCAAACAATAAATCTGAACTAAACTGAATAATAAAGCATATTAAGAGGTTTAAAATGAATCTAATAATAATAATAATAATAATAATAATAATAATGATAATACATTTAATCAGCTAAAAGCTAGACTTAAAAGGTTGGTCTTGAGTTTGCTTTTAAAAATATGAACAGTATGTGCTGCTCTCAGGTCTTTAGGTAGACTGTTCCACAGACGAGGGCCGCAGTGTTGAAATGATGCTTCACCGTATGTTTTAGCTCTAACTTTGGGTACTATCAAAAGGCCACTACCTAAAGACCTGAGGGCTCTACTAGGTTCATAGGGTAAAAACAGATTGGATAAATAAATAGGAGCAAGGCCATTCAGGGATTTAAAAACTAGTAAAAGAACCTTAAGATCAACTCTATAAGATACAGGCAGCCGATGCAGAGACTTTAAAATCATGGTCTTCGTTAGCATGCGAGCAGCTGAATGTTGAAGCAGTTGAAGCTGTGAGATCTGATCTTTTCAGGAAGATCAGAAAGAAGAGCATTACAATCAATCCTACAAGTGATAAAAGCATGTATAAGAGTCTCTGCATTGGTCTGAGAGAGAAACTGGCACACTCTGGAAGTGCTCTTCAAATGAGAAAATTACTTTTTTTTAACATTTCTGATGTGCAGGTCAAAACTGAGGTCTGAACCAAATATAACACCAAGAATTTGGCCTGCTGACAAGAATTAAAAGACAGTGCTTGGAGTTTGCTGTCCAGTTTCTCTCTCTGTGGACCTGTACCGATGAAGTAAGTGTACTCATGTAAATGCATATTTAATTGTTACCTGATACCATAGTACTGGTGGTGCAGCTGATAGCACTGGTGCCTTGAAACAAGAAGGTTGCTAGTTTGACTTCCTGGGTCAGTAAGTGTTTTTCTGTGTGGAATTAGCATGTTCTCCCTGTGCATATGTAGGTTTTCTCTGGGTACCCTGTTTCCCAGCTGTTACCTGAGGCTCTTGTCAACATGTAAATGCCTGCTCAGTATTCACTGTAGCCTGGCTTAAAGTTATCCACTGTTTCTTTTTCTCGTCCTAACCTAAACTGTCATGGCCCTTATTGGTCTCAAACTTACTGTCTTTCACCTCAGGGCAGTGTGGAAACAAGAAAACTGCGCTGGTGCCATACAACAGTGCACACACATCTATTACGATTACCAAACTTACATAGTGCCATATGCAGGCATCCATGGTCCTCTGACAGAGTTTTCCTAACGGTGTTTTTTAGTTAAGGAGCCAAATTTGGTCTGAACTTAGGTTCATGTAGTAATTTTTTAAGACTGCTAGAGTATGTAAGCCTATATTGAATTATTTTCATGTTATATCTGTAGAAAACACAGGATCACCCTTTAAACTGCTTTATCATCAGCAAGGACGCCGGCAGATGAATTTGTCAATTGTTTTTTGGTAAAGTTGGAGAGATGAGCTAGAGTTTTTGTTCAACATGTTGCACACAACACTTGTGAGGAACTTCTTGGGGTATCTGCCAAGGCTTGCACTCATGACAAGCCCCACTGTTTAGGTCTTAAGGAATGAATGAGACAAACAAATAGATAAAAGGGAGAGGTGGAGGGGCATAATGTTAATGAAACAAAGGCAGGACATGATCTGACAAAGAAGCGTGGCTAAGGTGTTGTCCTGCTCCTGAAACTTTACTGTAAGCACCCCTTTAAGACGGAAAAGGTGCATTTAGTTCTGTAAACACTGGCCAATAGCTTCAGTTATCTCCTGCACTTTTTTGAAGAGGGTCCTAAATTAACATTTTTGACAGCAAAAAAATAAAGATTCATTTATTGAAGCACTGATTAAGTCAACCCTCTGAATGCAAAATGAAAGTAGAAAAGCACTCAGAAAATACAGCCCTCTGCCAAGCAGCTCAGATATGGCAGTGGATTTTTCACAACTGCTGTAAGAAATACAATTCTGGATCACCCCATTGCTCACCACATGCTCCGACTGAACGGCTGAGTCTCCACGCACGTCTCTCCAGGTGGAGACCTCCTCTGCTGGCATTGCAAGAGAAGCTGGGAAATGTAGTGATGTATGCTTGAAAAGCGTTGATGCCAGATTTCAAATAAACTACAATTCCCACAATGACATATAGGGGGCAGAATCCTCACAGCAGCAGAAGAGAAATGAATGGGATTTGCCTGAATAAACTTTAATGATTTTTTAGGATATAGTTTGGATGGGTCCAATTAAAATTTACCTTGATTATAGAGTTATAATATATCTATATGTCTATATGTCTATGTATCTATGTATCTATCTATGTATCTATCTATGTATGTATGTATGTATGTATGTATCTATCTATCTATCTATCTATCTATCTATCTATCTATCTATCTATCTATCTATCTATCTATCTATCTATCTATCTATCTATCTATCTATCTATCTATCTATCTATCTATCTATCTATCTATCTATATGTATGTATAGAGAGAGAGAGAGAGAGAGAGAGAGAGAGAGAGAGAGAGAGACTACATCTGATATTATATGTATGTGATGTTTTTAAATACGGCCCAATGTTAAGTTCTAGGATTGTCAGAAAATTTGGGGAATTCTTTGCATACAGCCAAATATACAGATTACCACTAAAATGTACTGACTTCTTCCATGGACCAAACTACACCTCTGTTAGCATTTTCATGTAAATCCATCCAGTAGTTCTTGTGTAATCATGCTAACAGACAAACATCCAAACAAACAGACCCTGGTAAAAACATAACCTCCTTGGTGGAGGTAATGAATAAAGTTTGAATTTATTTTATGGAACAACCTGTTGAAAAACAACCACTTTTGGAAAAATCCATTTGATTATGAACTTGGGACATTAGTTAAAGGAACACAGCGGCCTGCACACTTTAAATATTTTCTTCTACAACTGCAGGTTTTTGTGTCAGTTCCTCTGAAGAGTTGACTGATGCTGTAGACATATGATCTGAGGATGATTGATTTTTTTATATTCAACTCTGCTTCACCCCTCCTCCTCCTCCTCCTCTTTGTGCAGCTGGTGGGGTGTTTGTGTGTCTCAGACTCGTACCTGCAGTCGGCTAGAGGCTCGTCTGCTCCTGCAGGCTGCAGCTCTGCCTTTCTTCTTTTTAAAGGAGTCTGACAGGAGGAGGCAGAGCTGCAAACATTAAAAACACAAGTTCAGCCTTGGCATACTTCTTCTGTAGTTTGCGGTACTTTGTCTAAAAATATTGACATTATGTAAAAGTGGGCATAGTCGATGGAGTTGGCCATGATTTTGAAGATGATGTTTTTTAACGTGTTGAGAAAAACCACCAGTGTAAATAAATGCAGCATCCAGCGACATTCACTGATGAGTGTGGGACATTTGTGGCTAAAATACAGGATGTAAAAATCCACTTTTAAACAAAATAAAGCAAAACTAAACAAGAGATGCTGTGTTGGGAAAGGATGATAATGAATTTTGACTAAATGAGCCACAGAACTAATCTTGGCTTAACAACAATCTCAGTCATTTCATTTTATTCTAGTTTAACTATAAATGCATCTTTTGCTGTAATTTGAGGTTCTGTCTTCACATCATCTATCAAATCATTGTGTACATATTTTAGTTAGAAAGTCATTTTTTAAATATTTTTTGGATATTGTTATATAAGTAATGTGCAGAATAACTTTGCCATACTTGAGATGTTTATCAGTTAAATATTGCAGATTTTGTGACAGAAATAAGAGAATGAGCAGATTATTTGGGGCAAGTAACTTTTTCAGTCCATAACAATAATCTATATTGTATCACTGATGTCTTTTACATGTAGCATGGAAAACGACTAACGATTATCTTTTTAATTGATTCAGTTTTGATAGAAATCATAGAAATTGAAAACATTTGTGAGTCTGTATTAGTAAAGACTGTTTTATAATGATTTTAATCCAAATGTGAAGAAGTGTAAGTCTACAGATCCAAAGTCCCATGATTTTGTGACATTGTGTAATAGCTAAATAAAACAGAGTATGATTTGCAAATACCTTTTGACCTATGTCCAGATAAATACACGGCAACACCAGGATGTCCAATGTTAAAACTGGCAAGCTTAAAAATGTTCACTCATTTTGAATTTGGTTCCTGCAACATGCTCCAAAAAATGAGAAAAAAGCTTTGGCAGTGGCATGTTGAACACTGGGTTACATCACCTTTCCTTTTAACTTTACTGTGTACAACTTAGAACTAAGAAATTGGAGTCTGTAGACCCCCTGATTCAGTGTCCATAATCAGGCACATCCATCATGCAAAGCTCAAGTCAGAACGACTCAGCTCCGTCTTCAGAGCTGTTGACCAATCAGCTTTAAGGGGGAAGAGGCAGGAGCTATGAGCATGATAAAGTGAGAACAAGCCCATAAACAGTGACTGTGTATGCTAACATAAGCATAGATGCTACCCCAAATGGCATTTTGATCAGAAGCAGGCAACATTTCATTAAACAAAGAACAACTGAAAACATTTCTTGACAAAACAAAGATCACTCCTCTTCCGACAGGTTTGAGGTGAGTTTGTTTTGTGAACAGGTACATGTTTTGAGAGGTTTAGATTTTCCCAAGCACTTTCTATGGGCTGTTTCCCAGAAGGGGAAAGTGTAAGTCTGTGAGGCTAGTGTAAGTCTGCTGGGTCCTGATGTTTTATGAGTACTTTAAATTGTGTCTTTGCTTGTAATGTTGAGTGCTAATGCTTACAACAAGATATCAAATTAGAAAGTTATAGTCTGAGGTCATAAGTCAGATGGCACACAGTGTCACAGCTTTTGTTTTCATCATGAAGAAAGAACATTTGCTTCTAGCTGTTGATTTTGACCTCTTTAAAATGTATCCTGATAAAAACAAACACCATTGTGATGTTACTCTCTTATGGTGAGTAACCTTCAATAACTTTGACTTTGGTGTTGCTGTATCAAGTATGATGAGAGTGCAGGATGGATGTACTTAAAATCAATTATTTGGTGTTAATTGTGACTGATTTTGACCAACACTAAATCCAGAGATACACTTGAAGTTTGTCCTCGTGTTTGCAGTGGTGTTCTTTGGCATTATGAGCACTTTTGTTAATATGCTGGCTTGCATGTGACGCATGTAACTTTAGGACACCACTAGAGGGCAGGCTATATGTCACTACCTGTTGTGTAAGAAGTAAACTGCAAACACGGTGCTGATTCTGAGAGAAGTAGTAGCAAATTAAACAAATGATAAATGGCATCATCAAATATTGTTAGCAGCTGATGACCAGGGGCCAATGAACTATTGTAAATGTCTCAGTGTAATGAGTGACTGTTTTCAGTGATGAGTTGTGGTTGACTGTGCTAACTGATTTCATAGTCAATGCTCCAGTAGAAATAGTGCCCTCTCAATGCTTTTTTTATGAAGTGCTTATATCATCATTTAAAAACACCCACAACAATCAACCCCAAAACAATCAGTACTTTATATTTAAGATAACAGAGCTAAAAAAACAAAGTCAACAATGTCACCAGCTTTGAGTCACCAGTTAGATTAATTCACTAAATATGTATTTCCTTGAGTATGCAGATCTGTAAGTCCCATGCTCACACTTTTTTGTTAATCATAATAAAATTGTGTGATGCCCTGTAGAACCCTTGCTCTAACAGCTATGTCCCATGTTTTCAATAAATTATTGAAACGTGCTCATGAGGAGCGTTGTATACAAATGTGCATGCACAGCTGCGTTAAGTTAATTTATGCTATAACCACAAAACAAATGGAGTAAGCTGAAATGTAATCTTAAGTGATGTGTACATAATAAGGAGTATATGCCCCAAGGCATTTTTTGGATGAAGTAGCTGCCATTTTAGAAAAAGTGACTGTTGTTTAAGGAAGAGGAGTTGGTTCTAATGTCATGATGTAGCTTTTCTTTAAAGTGTGACTCAACAAATAGCTTTTATATCAATGGAAATTAAAATGTGCGCTAATGTTGATCAGTAAAGGTTCAAATCGTGACATCTTGACATCTTTACAGACAAAACTGTTAAAATTTGTCTTATTCTGTTGAAATCTACGTAATGGCTTTAAAACTACATGGTCGGCATGGGCACGGCAGTTAATGAGCCTTGTGTTTAAACCGTGTGTCGGTCAAGGCATGTAGACACTGCATGTTCTCCATGTGCATGAGTGGGTTCTCTCTAGGCACTCCAGCTTCCTCTTGTTTTAGCAATATAAAGTAATATTTACTTTTATAATAGCTGTGCTTTTGCAATGGTCACATTTTAGGATATGCAAAGTTTGTCTTGTGTCCTTAAGTGAACTGGGACCTAAAATTGCTGTTTATTTTAATAATCAATGAGAGTTGATCTGATATTAGCCTCAGAAATCAGAGAACTGATCGCTGTGCATGCAGACAGACTCTTGTACATATTTATTGTGAGAGTTCTGGCTATTAGAAATAATTAAAGTCACTTAGGAACAACCAAAATAGTTATTTGTAAAGAATAATCTGCAATTTCACATGCCTCTCTTTCTTTACAACTCTGTACATGTTTGCCTGCAAAATGATCAGAGCGCTTAAGGTATTAGAGCAGAGGTAGAGCTGTAGCCTAAACCAAGAAGAATCCTGATGCACTCACATAAATTAAACAGACAAATAATAAACTGAGTTTCTACCATAAAGAAACCTATATATAACCACCATTATACTCACAGTTACTGGTTCTCATAGGATCATTGTTACTCTGTGGATGTAATACAGCAAGTTAAGGATCAGTTATTTTTGTTCTTGCTTCTTTTAACTTAATTGAAAAAAGTGATGTGACTTTGTCAATTTGGCAACATAACCAGGTTGGACTGAGTTCTAACTTCTTTTACTGCTATTTACAGTAATAAAACATTCGGGGCTGAAGCCAAACACAGGTCACCTATTTAAATCATAATGTAAATTAAGACCTAAATAATGTTTTTCACAATCAGATAAAGTATCTATTATCCATCTGTATGTCTTGAAGAAATGACTGCAGCCTCATTCTTTAATTTTGGAGAATCACATAAAAAATATAGTGTTTATTTTTCCAATATCATTCAGTCCAATTGCTATGTACCTGTGTTGTTCTCATATTTAAGGAAATTTATTTACTCACTTGTATTGGCAATAGAGAGGGTCATTGATTGATTTTATTGATACTAAAGCTATGAACAGTCCTGCTAATCAATCCAATTCTTTAACGATTCCCTTATTGATTCCTGCAGATTTACTGTTGGCATGTAGATGTTCAGTCACAACAATGTCAAACACATGTCACAGCATAGATAACTGCCTTTTCAAGTTCAAGGTGTTTCCACTCACTCAAGGTTGTGCAGTAGGAGCCTTTTGTAAAAAAATAAGCCAGAGTTCTGATGCTTCTGAACCCTGTCAGTGGAAGGAATTGATAAGGGAATTGATCAGAAAAAAGACTCATGATATTGATTAGGGCTGGGTATCGATTCAGATTTTCTGGATCGATTTGATTCGATATTTAGAGGTCTCAAATCGATTCGATTCACGATTCCATACAATATTTGTTCAGTCTGGGTTATCTCAGTAAAAATAATGCTGTAAATGACTTTTTGACCTGGTTCATTATTAAAACTGTTTTTACATAAGAACTAAACTCAAAGCAGTTGCATTAATCACATATTGATGATATACATTAATGCATATTCTGCATGTTACTTGGTTTTTGTACAACTCGTCTTTTCTTTCATGCTTGTTAAATTTGAAATGTCCAGACATTAATCATTAAACTCTCCGGTGATGTCCCTTTAGTGCTTCTCACTTCTGCCATGTTTTTTTTTTTTTGACTGCTTGCAGTAACATCTCATGTGACCTTGTTCAGTGTAAAGCAGCGCTAAACGCACGACTAGCAGAGTTGATACCACCGGCTGCTTCTCGGACCGTCCAATGAAGAAAAAAACTACCCATGTTAAAAGATCAATCTTTGGATTTTATGGATTGATTATGAACCATTTAAAGGGAAATCGATTAAATTGATTTTTTTAACCCAGCCCTAATATCGATTCTTTGATGGAGCTGTTAATGATTCTCAACTGGAATTGGTTTTTGATTCCCATCCTTTATTGACAAAGTCAATGAAGACTGAGAAGCAGCAGAAGTTAACTGGTCTGCCAGCAGTCATAGTAATTGTTTTGAAACTTTAGGGCTGTTGGTGGTGTAGTTCGACCGCTCAAGGACGTGATAAACAGTGTTTGTCTGAAAACAAGATTGATAAAATATGATGTCTGTATAATTAAATATAGCAGCAAAAGCTGTGAGAAACTGGGTGATGCAGAGGGCATGAAGGACTGAGTGTGCCCCCCCTCCACCCCCCAAAAGTTTTTTTTTTTAATTTTAATTTTGGACATGATAAACTGCAGCCAAAGACAGACCTGGTGTGTTTCACTCTTTAAATCCAGCAGCACTGACTCAAACGTCTCCAGGTCTGAGTGTGCACAAAGAAAGAATTTGCAACTTTATCTCCAAATAGAGATTTCAAAAATAAGACGAGACCTGAGAGTTTGAGCCCTTCCTCACCCCTCATCCTCATGCAGCCTGGTGGGGTGTTTGTGCGGCTCAGACTTTCACCTGGAGTCAGATTGAGGCTGGTCTCCTCCTGCAGGCTGCGGCGCTGCCTCTCCTCTGCTTGAAAAGCTCATTTCCCATGCCTTTCATGCCTGCAGTTTAAACCCTTTGATGTTTTCTTGCGCTGAACCCTGCACGTTGAAACCACTCTCCGGTATGTTAATGTTCTCTGATTGACTTCTGAATCTTTTTAATTAACCCACTTGTATGCACACCGCAGCATTGTCCTCTGTGAAATGCCATCAGGGGGAAAACGGAGCCGTGACAGAATGACACGCCGTCAGCGGGGATTTCAAAGTCAACGGCAGTTTGCGGTTTGATACTGTCTGCAACTTCTTGGCTGAGAGAAATCCTCTTCTCTGCGATAAAAAAGTAATGCTTGATACACTGGTGGATGTGGTGATTAAGACTTCAGCTACACGATGCAATATTAATGACTCTGGAAGATATCAAAGGATGAACCTCAGAGATGCAATAGCCTGAAGTGAGCCTACATTAATAATGTGCCTAATTCCAACAGCCATTCCAGTGTTTCTCCAACGCTTTTATGTTGAGCCCACTGCCCCAAATCAAAGCTTTTTAATTATGCTATACATTTATTTCCTCTGGATTTACATTATGTACATGTGAGGAAGGATATAGGTTGGACAATCTGGACTGGCCACATTTTTATGTTTCTTTGAGGAATGGGAATGCACAGTAAAATGAAAGTCCTACTCAAGCATGGCGACAAACAAAATTCTGATTGTTTTGATAACAGAGCTTAAATGGGTGTTTGAAAAGATTTTAGGTGCCTGGATTTTAAAGTTAAATTTAATGTTTTATTTCTCATAAGAAGTTTCTGCAATAGTGTTAAGTGTTGCACAGACATATTGGCAACTGTAGCCACTTGTTGTAATGTTGGAAACTTTTTCGCCTAAGACAACAGTGACCGATAACTCAAAAATATGGGATTTTAAGACTCCTTTTTTTAATATCCTTGACAACATACAAATACAATTCTACAATTTCTATCAATGGTACTTGCACTTCTGTACCATTCGGAAAAGTGGCTGGTCTTGACAAGCGCTCCTCCTAATGACACCTTCTTTTTTTTGCAATTTAGGCACTTAACTGTTTGCAGGAACTACCACGTGTTTAATTTTTGTCGATCTCTTATGTTAATGTCAGGGACTGTGATAATAATGGAATGGAGCTAAAGGAATGGCTAAATAATTGTAATTATAGTTATTGAAGCTGTGTCTTCTTCAAGTAGATTGGTTCAGTACAGTTCAGGTACTGTAAGCCTTGGCCCTTTGTGTATTTCCACAGCCAACAAATGCTCTGGTTGAGGGGGTTGTAAGCTGGAAGGTGAATATTGCACCTTTAATGTTTAGTTGGAGACAGTGACCAACTTTGAGATATCATCCACATTTTGGTGAAAGTGTGTTCCTAAGGTAAATTTTGCTGTATCATATGCAGGTCAGTTTTACCAAAAGTAGAGAGAAACTTTGTGCTGTGGAGTCTGAGGAACTTTAGCAGAATGTTGTTGGCTCTCCCCAACATTATACGAAGAAGTTACATTATTTACAAAACGGCATGTAACGCAGATGTATATGCCATTGTACCACTCTCATTATTCTGACATAGGGATGGGCACCTTTCACATTTGAACCGATACCATACCGATGCCTGGTACCTGGGAATCGGTATCGGTACTCAACGGTACCAATTTTCTGTACTTTTGCGTGTGTTTATGGGGTAATAAATATTAATTTGTTTAATATATCTCAAATTTTTTAAATGTAAATTTATTTCTCAATATATAACATTTGAAGATATATATCAAAACAACATTCAACTGTTTGTATTGTAACATTGTAGTTGTTCCAAAAATTTCTTCAACATGAAAACCAGTAACTAAAATGAACCACAACTTAATAAATTAACTGCAGCCCTCACTTTAACTTTAGGGCAGTTTAACAATGGGTCCGACAGAGCTGTGAATAAAAAAAGCATTTACATTACATTACAAAGTACGAGGAACCAACCTGATAATGATAACTGACACACATTAAAATACCAAGCTAATATCTTAAACACGAGGCTTATTTACCTGGACCAGGTATCCTCCTTGTCACATTTGCTGCCATCACCAAATGTTAAAGCCATTTCTTTTCCTGTGTTTCTGGCTGCAGACGACTAGTCTCCATTGGACACAGGCGTGCTAACAGTGCTGAATGAATCCGTTGTGGTCGTAGATCTGAGGCTATCAAAAATTGTGCACTCTTCAGCTTTAAGGAAAATTTTGTGCGTCACCAGGTGCTTCCTCAGATTTGAAGTATTTCCGCTGCTGGCCTTACACTTGGCATCACAAATATTGCAGCGAGCATAATCTGCATCACATTTAATAAAGTGGAGCCATACTTTCGAGCAATTTTGACGTCATTACGCTATTGCGGTGCTGCGTTCAAGTGCTGCGGAAATTCACCTACTCTACCCAATAGTATGCCTGCTTCTTCCACTCCCTCACAGTCACAAGGATGCGTTTAGGTACCTAAACATGGCACCTTTTGATTTTACGTGAATCGGTACACAGTAGTACCTACAGAATTCGGTCGGTACCTCTTAAAGTACCGAATTCGGTACCCGTCCCTATTCTGAAACCATGCCAACAGGATGAAATATGGCTGTCCCCAAAGTGTCATTCAACAGGCGTCCAGTCCTGAGTAGCAGCTGAACCTGACAGATGTACATAAGTGGGCAGGCCCCAACATTCAAGAGCAGAGATGAAAGCAGCTGTAACAGAGGGAAGCAAATGTAAGCAGAGGTCAACTCCCACTGTCATTTGTAAAGCAGCTGGGTCAAATGTCAGAAATATTTAAGCTAGCAATTTTTCAAAGGACCCAAAGAACATCAGCTTTCACAGCTGATGTTTACGTAGCTTGACGTGGTCATTCTTAGCTTGAGGCCATTCGATGTTTTCCTAAAAATCGTCAAAAGTTGGCCAAAAGGGGGATAGGAGAATGCAGCTTTGTGACATCACAGCAGCGCAACACAGTTAACACAGAGCAACTATGAGGAACATCCATCAATTTTTGATCTTGTCATTTGGCTGTGTAGCACAAGAAATCAAGGTTTTTCTTACAGGCAGTTGCAAGTGTAGCCATGTCAATCATGTCTTTTAATTTGGCAGACCAGAAGTCCTTCATAATAAGGGCAGCACGGTGGTGCAGCAGGTTGAGCATGTGCCCCCGGCAGTTGGATGCTGGATCACTCCTGGGTCAACTAAGGCCTTTCCGTGTGGAGTCTACATGTTCTCCTCATGAATGTTGGGTTCTCTCCAGGCACTCCAGCTTTCGCCCACAGACCAAAAAAACTTGTTTATTAGGTCAGTTTGGACTCTAAAACCCTGAGATGTAAGTGTGACTGTTACCTGTCTCTCTATGGGGCCTTGCGATCTGCTGGCGACCAGTCCGCCTCTCGCAAAATGCCAACTAGGGTGATTGGTATAGATCATGTGCTTTCAATTAAAAGTCACCGAGGTCCAGTTAATAAAATTTTGTCCAATAAAAGGTCCGAACCAAAGTCCAGTTGTGTCTCATAGCCTTCCCCTGTGCCCACATTTTCAAGGTTTCAACAATATTTATTGTCAATTTTAAATGTAATATATGTTTTATTGAGTGTACAGCACAAATAGCTCTTTTACCATAAATAAAAATAATCCCAGGCAATTTAAATTAAGGCCTTTATTTTACATAAAAAAGAAAAACCTAAAAGAATTATTTAAAAAAGTACAAACAAAGCCAAATAACCCTTTTTACTCATAAATTAAAGAGTTCCCAGCCAAGAATTAAATGCCTACGCATCAAGTAAAAAGTCAGCATCTTCAGAAAACAGTAAAAAAAGGCAGCTCTTTTTAGCCAAAAATAAGTGCATACAGAGCACTGACTAAATATTTTTCCTCATCTTTTTTCTAAAATGACAGAGGTCACAGCCTAATAAACAAAGGCCTACACTTCCAGTTTCTGCATGACTTTCCCAAACAATAACTGAGCCCACCATTTTATAGAATCACTGTGTGATATGTGTGTCCTGCTTGTTAATGTGGCGCTAATGCCAGCTCTCTGGAAGCTCTATCTTGTTGACATGCTCAGTAAAATAAATATAGATACACGGCAGCTGTTTGTAGTCTCAGGCCAAGGCACTGAGAGCTTTGGGTTTAAGAAAAAAGTGTAAACACCAGTACATTGTAGAATTTTTGAGTAAAATTCTGTATCATTATTCTGCAGTTCAATATTAATATTATGTTTTTAATCATTTGTCGAACTTCAGGAAATTATTTCTGTATTATAGCAACACATTCAGCCCTTTGACTCTCTGTCCCTCTTGTCATTTTTATCACTGGGACACACGCCAAGTCTTTATACATACACTTTATTACCAAAAGTATTCGCTCACCTGCCTTGACTCGCATATGAACTTAAGTGACATCCCATTCCTAATCCATAGGGTTCAATATGACGTTGGTCCACCATTTGCAGCTATAACAGCTTCAAGTCTTCTGGGGAGGCTGTCCACAAGGTTAAGGAGTGTTTATGGGAATTTTGACCATTCTTCCACAAGAGCATTTGTGAGGTCACACACTGATGTTGGATGAGAAGGTCTGGCTCTCAGTCCCTGCTCTAATTCAGACAAGTTCATCCACATCAGACTCTGTCTTCCATGTCTTTATGGATGGCACAGTACGGTCCGACAAGTATGGTTCTCCTGGCAAACCCAGATTGTCAGACGGAGAAGCGCGATTCGTCTCTCCAGAGAACGCGTCTCCACTGCTCTAGAGTCCAGTGGCGGCGTGCTTGACACCACTGCATTGACGCTTTGCATTACACTTGGTGATGTGTGGCTTGGATGACGCTACTCCGCCTTGGAAATTCATCCATGAAGCTCTCTGCACTGTTCTTGAGCTAATCTGAAGGCCACATGAAGTTTGGAGGTCTGTAGCGATTGACTCTGCAGAAAGTTGGCGACCTCTTCTCACTATGCTCCTCAGCATCCGCTGACCCCGCTCCATCAGTTTACGTGGCCTACCACTTGGTGGCTGAGTTGCTGTGGTTCCCAAACACTTCCACATTCTTATAATGCAGCTGACAGTTGACTGTGGAATATTTAGGAGCGAGGAAATTTCACGACTGGATTTGTTGCTCAGGTGGCATCCTATCACAGTTCCACGCTGTAATTCACTGAGCTCCTGAGAGCGACCCATTCTTTCACAAATGTTTGTAAAAGCAGTCTGCATGCCTAGGTGATGATTTTATACACCTGTGGACATGGAAGTGACTGGAACACCTAATTCTGATTATTTGGATGGGTGAGCGAATACTTTTGTCAATATAGTGTATATTGTGGGGACCTACATGACAAACAATATTGTGATTTTTTTTTCAAGTTTAGTTCTGTGCTTTTTGTGGCTTTTTTGATAGATAGAGAGAGAGAGAGTGGGGGTAGGCTTGTGAAAGGGCATGAGAGGGAGCCTGGAAGGATATTCTGCACATGGGCCTCAGGCTAGATTGGAACCCAGGCCAGCAGAAGCATACATGGGACGTGCCTGTTTGCTTACATTCCTGCCAAACCAGCACTGGGTTCTTAAAACTTAACTGAACAAAAGCAGACTGTAGTATTGCAATGTATTGTAATATACCATATCTTTACCTCTGTCAGATTCTGGCCAATATACACCTCTACTAAGACTTGAACAGATTTTGAACAGATAGCAATTGTCTATTTTTTTATTTAATTCCAGATGTGGTCAAGCAAAATTTCATGGTATGAGGGCCCTGCTTTCACACCATGTGGTGCAGTCAGATGAAGCTCCTACTGCTAAAAGCTACTTCTGAATTAATGTGTACCAGTGCAAAAGTGGAAAGAACATGTCTTGGATTTCTTTTAGCTTTAGAAAAACATGCTGCTTCTGCCAGTGTTTATTAAAACAGGATGAGTTGCACTGGTCAATTCAGTATTTTATGTTTTTTATGGTACTATTGAACAATGTTATAACACTTGTTTGCTCTCATATTATTCAGGCCTAACCCCAACTGCTGCTGTGCTTTCACTTTCCGAAATTAAGACTGCTTTGTGGTAGTTCTAGTTTATTCCTAAAAGTAAAACAACGCAAAATAAGAAAATGACCAAATGTGGATGTTTAGGGTGTTTGGAAATTAAATTTATGTTTTCACCATATTTAAAAGTGGTTAGAATTTTTCATTGTTTCCAGAAAATGTATTTTTGCAATTTAGACAGCTCTCTCTCCTGTTTAGTAAAGAAAATGCAGTATTTCCAACAGGAAATTGCAAGTAAAGGTTGTGGTGTTGTTGGAGGGTTAGGAGTAGGGAATCATATCATATTTGCTCAAATCAATGTAAGCTGTCCTTTATTTAATGGCTTGTCCTTATGTATGATGAACTCTTCACTAGCGAAAGGTATCATACTTCACAGACGTTTGCTGAGACGCCAGTATCTAAAGGTTTTTATTATTTGTTAATCATTGGCACAAGAGCTGTTCATGCATGGAGGTTTACATTTAGAGCAGGACGTCCTCTGAGGAGAGTCGGGCCCTTGTTTGAAGTGAAAAAAGGAACACACACACATAGAAGTTAATTTATTATTTATTTATTTAGAACTTTTTGATAGCACTGATCTGTAAATGCATTGAAATGTTTGCATTTATAAAACACATAGTATACAGGAAATGAAGAAAGTCTTAAGAAATGTTGTCAACAGTCAGGCAGGGTGTAGTAACTTATCTGCATTTTTTACCATGCATGTTGAAAAATATCACATTTTGGGTGTTTAAGACTTCTGCTTGTTGCTTTGGTAAAAATAGGTATCATTATTGGTTTTTTTTACTGGAATCATATAGTGCTTTATAATTTCTTATTTCTGTGCAGCAGGTTCATCACATTTAGGTGTCACCATATAGCAAAAAAATGTGGAGATGTCTATTTTCCCCAGCCTCAGTGTGGATTTTCCATTTTTTTTTTCTCCATTTCTGCTTTAAAATACAGCCACCACATATGGATCTCTCCCATAGCTTTCCCTCCCATCATGCTTGTTGCAGTTGCATGTTGGATGTGATTCCTCATGTGTTTCCCTCTGACAGTCAGTAGGTGGCAAAATGCTCTCAGGAAAACGAGGAGATCCATCACAGGCTGCAGGGTGACATCCTGAAGGGCAGCTCGCCGTGGTCCGAGCCGCTCAGCCGACTTTCAAAGACACCACTGCTGCTTCTCCGTCTCATCCCATTTAACTCTTCAGAGGATGAAGAAGAAGAAGAAGAAAAAAAAAACAGATAGAACCTTATTACTGTGCAGGATTTTTGCCCCCTGCACTGTCAGGGAGGATCGGCTTCAAATGACTCTGCTGTGTTTTAGGACGGAGTGTTGAATCCTAATTTGTGTGCTCGCTGGTCTTAAGGCAGGGTGCACGTTAAGGTTACTCTGATGCTGCGCTGGTAGAGATGTTTGCCCTGATGTTTATAGGCTCGCTTTTCACTCTGCATAAACTGTTTGGGTGTAATTTGATGAATTGCTAAGCTGGAAGAGTTGTATTTATTATTACAGCATTAAATTACAGTATTTATTAATTTTCTTTTAATTTGTTCATTTTTAACTGAAATCAGACACTTGCAAATATTTGGGTGATGGATGAACAAAATACATAATGATGTCATTTTGGGTTTCAAGAAACATAAGTGTTTATTTTTAAATGCAATTTTCCAACGTTAATAGTTTGCATTGAGTAGAGCCTACCCTTAGCTGGTGTTGTTCTAGGCAGAAAATTGATGGCATAATCATACGGTCTGTGCAGGGGACGGGACTCAGCCTGTGATTTGGTGAAAACTAGTTTGAGGTCCAGGTATAATGGTGCGTTCCAGTTGTAGTCGGAAGTCGGAATTTCCCAGTTCCTAGTAGGAAATTTTATCTGGAACGCCCCCCCGAGGTTGGAATATCCTACTAGGAATTCGGTGAAACCTCGCCACCCCCGAGTTGACAATCGAAGATGGATGCCCCCAGTGTGAACAGTTATTTAGCTCCTGTAATAATCCATTTATTTGCACTTCTGACTGGGGTGTGTCACTCTAGATCAGCTGTATACATAGTATTGTTAGACTTATATTTACAAAAATGCTGCCATAGTGATAATCACATTCTTCATGTGATATTTGTGAACAACAACGCAGGGCGTGCTAACAACAGCTAACAATAGCCTGGTAGATCAGCATGTTTTTTTCCAACTTCAACTGGAACCCAGATAAGTCGGAGATGACACTATCAAGCAAGTACAGCAAGTATACATTCAGAAAAAGAGAGAAAAATAATAGCCAAGATAACCTACTGAAGTCCATACCAAGCACCAGAATGAGGATGTAAGGGGATTTAAATGACTTTGAATGTGGCATGGTTGTGGGTGCCGGATTAGCTGATCCAAGTGTTTTAGAAGCTGCCAGGCTTATGAGATTTCCATGCACAGTCATCTCCGGGGCTAAGATAATGAAATATTTTAACTGCTTCGAAGTCTAGCCCACCATGTTGTTGTTGGTTAATGGCTTGACAAGGGATCTTTAATCTCACCAAATACATTTAAGATAAAAAAAGAACATTGTGAAAAGTAGATTTAGTTGTTAAGGTTTTGACAAAAAACAATGTTTTGTTCTCCAGAGATGATCAGCTGTAACAGATCATAACACAGTGAAAGATCACATAAGTCAAAAGAACTGGTGTGCCGCTAACATGTAAATTGGTCTACAAAACTGCGTCATACCTGCTTCGCTCTGCAGGGTCAGAGGTTAGCTCGCTGTTGTGATTTCACTGTCTGGCAGTGGTTCTCCAAAACAAACATGCAGTTGTTAGCTGTTCAGTGGTTGGAAATGTTTCTGATTAAACACAGAATGACTTTATATTAACTATCTTGAAAATTAAGGAGTTAGAAAAATATAATCAAACCTTGTTACCACTTTAATGTTGTTAGTGTATGAAGCTTGGCATTGTTTTGATCAGTTTGGGAGCAGATGGATTACAGCAAATTTATCAGGTCGTTCCAAGACTGAACGGGGGGTTGCAACCTAACCCCACCCACCCAAAATGTGCTACACATGTTGCAGTCACTCTCTGAAGTATAGTTACATTTCCTGTTTGTTTCAACTGTCCTGATATGCCTCAGTGTAGATATTCTTCTGTAAATTCCCTTTCCTTCTTTGTTAGCTTTAGCTGTCATGCTAACTTGCATTTCTTGCTCTGAGGCCATCTGTCAGTGTTGGGGTGACAGCTCCATCCTGCTCCGCCTCTTTCTGCTTATTAAACACCTCAGAGAACTTTCCATCTTCTCCTCCACACATCTGAAGATGAAGAGGAGGAGCAGAGGTGTCATTAGGACTAATATTCTGTCAGAGCCAGATTGACTACAATTGCTACTAATGATGAGCACATGCTGAAGGCTGACAGTAATGCAGAGGAATGAAGTGGAGATGCTCCTGCTCTCTGTGTACTGGGACAGGAGCCCGGGCGGTGCCTTGCTCTGGGGAATGGAACTGCAGCCTCTGCCAGTGTTCGGAGAAACCGTGTTAGCCAAAAACATGGTCTGTTAGTACAAGACTGTAGTCAAGTTTTTTCTGACTGAGCAGAGAGCCAAACACTGGAGCTAAAAGAATTGTTTGGCTTGTTGTGGATCTATCATGGATGGGAAACACCTGAGAGTTGGCCATGGCTTGTTTTTTATGGATAAAAGGAAAAGCTGACTGATGAATATCATGTGAACAGTTTTGCTGGTGAGACAGCTCATCACAAAGTTGCATATTTCTCAGTTGTACATGTTGTGTTCTCCCTTTTCCGTTACAACAAAGTTTCTTTGCTGTTGTGTAAGATGGACTGTAGGTTTTTTGGCCTAATGTGGAGAAGTCTAGACAGGACGTGGTTCAAAATCATAGATGAAGCTTCGGGAATGACGTGCTGGAAAGAAACTACATTTCAGACTCAAAGCAGGGTTGCAGGATAAGTTTAGTGTGATCTCTAGGCCAAAGGTTCTCAACCACTTATTTGGTTAAGTTCAGGGGTTAAAGTTGAAACACAGTTGCAGTTTACAGTCTGGTTTTCTTTAAGAAATCTAAAGCCTGTCAAATGTGTAACATGGCCACCTGTCATGACCTGGAGCTTAGATGCTGCCTTTATCCCTGCAATCTGGCCTGTTGTTGTAGCATGACTACACAGCCAGAAGTTGAGGAAATAGCATTGTTTAGCTTCAAGCAGTTCAGTTCAGTAATTTGATTCATAATAAGGAAGTATGGTTTGGGCAGGTGACCTAAGTACATTGACAGGACTGATGTGGACCAACTTTTAGGATTTCATGTGTGAGGACAACCAGAGGCTGGCCTCTATTCTGGTCTAGGCCACAGTGGACTAACCTTGCAGTGGAACTGGATCCACCTGATTCTATGTCTGTAATCAGGTAGATCCATCTTTCTAAGCTCTAATCTATGCTCTGCCTGAAGCAGCAAATCCCAATCAGAGTCCTTTAGAGCAGGAAGGGAGCTGGACCAGAGAGATAAAAACAGGGATGACTGCTCATACACATTAGTATTGATGCAAATGCTTAAGTAGCAGCTTTGTCAGATCTGAAATGCATTTATTTATGAAATGAAAAACAAACAGCACTGAAAGCCCTTCTTGCTAGAAAGGATATTTTAACTCAATTTTTGACATGTTTTGGCGAGAGTCTGTTAAATGAATTGGTGTACATTTTGTACTTTATGCCATGGCAGTAGCACCATGGCGTTAAGTTCAAACCGTACAACTTGGGCAACAAAAAAGAACCATTTCTGGATTAAAATCGCAATTTCAGACAACACAATCATGTGATCACCAAAGCTTCAGTTATTTTGCATCACTCCTGACTGACCAATGATCTGATGTGTTAACTACTTTACACATACTATTTCACAAATTTGCTGGCAATTTGCATTTAAGGAAGTGCTGGTAAGCAGGTTAACAATACAAAGCCTCTGTTAAGGAGTAGAAGTTGGAGAATCCCTGACATAACAAAACAGATGATTTATCATCATTATTAGATGATGAATGTGTTTTGTGCTTTTGATCATTGATTTCCTTATTGTTGTCTATACTGTAAACACAGTAAATATTGCGCTGAAGCTTGATTCAAAGCAAGTGAATCACATTGAAATTGCAATATATGCCAGATCTTTTTGAAAAATTGTTCAGTCCTAGTCTCATGGACTCATAATGAATGAGATTGACTTAGTGTTCAACCAATCACCTGCCAGATATTCTGTTCCTTTTATTCTGGTCATGGTTTTCAGCTTGGTTCAGTTATAACAACTTGGCCATTGAAGTCCTTAAAAAGAAAAAAAAAATCTATTCTTAGGTATTTTATACATATATTTTCAGAACACCAAGGGGTTATCGAGAAGAAAAGGCTGTTTTTTATTCCCAATTAGTTTCTTTGTCTCACTTTTATGTAACAAAAAAATGTCCATAATCCTCCTTGATGAAGTTTATGATATAAAATTTATAGAAGATGATACACAAATTTAAAATAATGTCCTTACAAGTGCTTTTTTCAATCCTTAAAGAACATCTATTTCAAGCAGCTGGAAACACAAACAAGTTTGGCCTGGAGTTATTTTTAGTTTTTAGAATTGCGCATCCTAGTTTTGTACATAAATATTACTAATATAACCCTGTGTTGTATGAGAATCTTTGTGTATTTTAACTAACTTTGGGGGGTTTTGTTTATCATGTGAAGCATACACATGGATAGTGCTTTACTTTCAAAAGGCCACCAAGTCTTTCAACCCTCTATCCTGTTTGAAATTTAAATTGAATTTATGAATTATGCTCAGCTCAAGCACTTGGAGTAAAAGCAGCTGTGTCAGGTGGAAACTGGAGCACCCACAATTTTGATAATCAACTAGTCAAGATCATGTTTTGTGATTCGTTGGATCTACATGAATTGCAGCTTACCACATTAGCATGCAGCTGCTCTTGTATAACCATCATTAGCTTCCAGCTTGTAGTGTTTAAGGTACGTGCCAGCTAAAAATAAAGACAGTTTAGATTAGGGCTGGGACGATTCACTTTTCTCCCGATACGATTTATTGCGATTTTTTTAGGTGCCGATACGATTTAAATTGCGATTCTACGATACTGCCGATTTTTGCAATCTTTAGTTAGCTTTTTTAAAACCAGTGAAAAAGATGAACAATGATGATGCCTACAGACTATATCAGGAAAAATACACATCACATGTGAGTCTGTTTTTAGGATTTATTCAGCAATATATATTAACCAGCTGGTTATGCTCCCTCTCTTCAAAAGCCTGGATTGCATATAAAAAGTGGCTTATTATCCCTTCAGGCAACAGAGTTTTTTCAAGAAATATTCAATTTTGCTATCAAGATTTAAAAAGACTATAGTTTCAAAGTGGTTGGTTTTCCCAGCCATCATCATCACTGTAATTTACGGGCCGAGCATGAACGTCTCTGCTGCCTGCACTGTTTACCCCCGGCTTCTCCCTCGTCTGACCAGAGCTCTGCGGTCTCATTCTCCACTAACACCGTCACTTTTCGCGGTGTTTTGAGCTTCCCTGCATCCCAGACTATGTACACTCTTCGGTAGTCGGTGGCCATGGAGAGGAAAAGCTCTCGGTATGTACTGCTCCAGGACTGTAATGGCGCGCGGAGCCGCTCCCGCTGCGCGCACACGCTGCCAGTTTGGTTCTCACTGGACGACTGACCGTCATCCTCAGAGAGTAAATATTCCTCAGATTCAGAGTCAGACAGTACTTGACAAAGTACTCTCGGCATCGTGAGTACTCTCTATCACTGTGTGTCTCTCTCTCTGCTCCGCTCCACAGCCTCTACAGCCACACTCGCGTCCCTCGGTCCGGTGTGTGTGTTTTAAAATAAATATACGCCAAAACTTTGAATAGAAACCTGTCACCTGTCCACTATCTGCTGGTGAAAAGTAGTAAATCTACTCAGCACTATTTTAACAATTATGACCTATTTTATCCAGCAATGTCGCTTGCCTCAGTTTGGCGACTTTAGCGCCTATAGTGTGTGAGTGTGCGTGTGTGTGTGTGTGTGTGTGGGGGGGGGTATTGATTTTTGAATAAAAATATCGATTTTAAAATCGGCAGACAAAAAATCGCGATACTTAGGTGTATCGATTTTTTCTCCCACTCCTAGTTTAGATGGTAGTTCATTCAACTTTTAATTAACTTTGCATCTGTAATAAAGCTAGAGGAAACACGTGTTCCAAGGCTAAATGAAATCGTCATTGTTAATGTTAACATTCAGCTATAAATAAGAAGCTCATCGTTGACGCTAATGATAAAAGCTAACGAGCTAATTAGCTTACCAAGATGACTGGCCCTCTTCATCAGAACTGAATCAGATACAGTGTACTTCCTTACAGATGCTAAAGCATCACCATCATACTGCCATGAAAGCCAAGTTCAGATTTTACATTGAACATTTGTCTCTATTGTTTTGGTACCATGCTCCTAAACTTCCGAGCTCTGTTGTTGGCTAGCCATGATACTGTTCAGGCATAACTCCTCCGATGACATCACATCTGACCCATATTACCACTACTGTGCCTGTGCTTCAAGGGCAGAAAGGCAGACAAGACAGCAGAAGGTACAGCAGCAGTTTTGAGAGATAAAAAGCTAAAATGTTGATCACTAAATTAGTCATCGACAGGTCAACTAATCATGGCAGCCCTAGTGGAAACTAGAAAAGGCACCTGCACTGCATGCTAAAATTCCTATTGCCAGGCATACTATAGGGCCTTCAGTGTCTGACTTACAGCCAATTGTTTCTTAAAGCTCTCGCCAACATGTAAAAGCCTGCCCAAAATTTGTCTGGCTTTCTACTGGTTCACTAGGTAATCACTGTCTAATTGATATTGGGACATTAGCCTTCGCTGTAAACACATTATAACAGTCTGAGTACATCTCAGTGAATAACAAACTACATTTACGATGTGGTAAAGCAAAGTTTTAACAGCCCTGCTTTTACACCTGTTTTTACAGTCAGATAAAGGTAAAACTGGCTATAAATTAAATTTGAATTTATTTGTGCCGGTTTAGCAGGGGAGAGTAACTCTGGTTTATCCCAGATTTAGAATGAACATGTTCCAACCACAAGTGCTGTACAACAAAGGGTGAACAGTACAGGCTAGGACACTTAAGTAATAATGTATAAGCACTCTTTATCTTTCTCTAAATTTTGTCATTACCATGTCATTAATCAATAAACAATGATGTTGCCTACTGCACATTGTTCTTGTATTGTGCAGTCCTATAGGCCACTCTGTCATGCACTTTCCTATCCGCATCTGTCACCAACCTCTTTCATCATATATTTTGCCTCTTTAGCAGTCGTCAGTCTTTTTAACTTGCTGCCAAACTTAAATAGTGCTATTTGCAGGGACCACAAGAGTGCTTGGAGGGTGCAGGATGGACACCATTCTCTTTGTTGAGAGTCTTCCCACTATATGAACAAATTTAAATAGCCATTTAGAGCTGGAAATGCTATTTATTGTTTCTTTACCTTCATGTCACGGGGATGTTTAGGGATTTTTAAGAGGAGTTGTAAGATTTTCATGGCATTAGTCTGATCATTGGCCACAGTGACAGAGGTCAGCTCTGCCTCTGTGCAGAAGGAACTGACACAGAAGGTAGGGCTATATATTTCTGCAGGTGATCCACTGACTCAGACTCTACATTTACACTGGCCTAATTTTTCACTACCAAGCTGCTTTGTTTTTGCTCTGCTTTGCTACATGACACAACAAACAGGTCCTCCTACTTGTATCATACTGACCAAAAAACTGCACTACATCCCAAGGACAGATTAGCCAAATTCACAAATTTGAATGACCACAGACACAAAATTGAGGACAAACTTATATCTGGCTTCTCTTGTTTTTCCTTTGAGGATATGAAACAGTGAGTCTGTTTCATATAACAGGGTAGCTCTGCATGATGGTAGCTGCAGACTGCAGAGGCATGTTTTATCCTCTAATCACACTCTTATTTCATCCAGTTTGACCTGTATCAAAAGGTGACATGGGTTTTCGAATCTTTCAGTTCAAGAAGGACATGTTGGTGGTGCCACGTAATGAAACAGTGCCAAGACGAAGCAGCTTGTAGTGGAAAAGCAGGCCATTGTTAAAGTTCTGAATAAAGTGTGGAACCACTTCCAACCTGCTTTTGTGAATTGTTTTCCAAAAATTCTTACACAGAGTTTGTGGCATAACCTACAGCAATGTATAGCCCTACCTTCTGTACATACTATTTCTGCGCAGATGCAGAGCTGATCTCTGTCATTGTGTTTAATGATCAGGCCAATGCCTTGGGCTTTCCACAACCCCACTCCAAAAATCCCAAGCTATTCTTTAAACTCTGCTTGATCAGGTCAGGGCAGTTTGATGTTTTTCCAAAATAAATCAGATTCCATTTTTTTGGCCTGAGAAGATAATGAAAGCAAAAGTGGGGATATAAAATATGGGATTTTTGCCTGTGTGCTGATATTTCCAAACTCATTATTTCTGATATCAAAACCATCCATGCTTGTCAAGAGCACAAAGCCACCACTTAACTGAAATGTACCTAATCCTTTCTTGGTGACAGTCTGTTTCTTTTAAAGAGAGACGTGAAGCAAGTCGAGCAAGACTTTTTATCTTCAACAAATTTCATTTTTGTTTTATAAAAGCGAAACATTCAGTGATGATGAAGCAAGTATTGTGAATTTTGTACATTCTGACAATGTTACAGGAAATAGTATGGGTTAAACTTAGCCAATTTGTATGACTACAATATCAGCTGTTAAAATTGTGAAATATTTTCAAAGGTCAAACGGGGATCTTACCATAACAGGTATATTAGCTTGCTTAACACAGTACAGTAACATACAGTAACTGTAAATGTACATCAACATAGTAATGAAGAGATTAAGTTTTATAGATTTATACAAACAGTGCATGTAAAATCAATGCTCTTATGCATGCAAATGAAAGTGTTAATAAGGATATCAGAAATAGCAGCCACTGCACTGTTCATCCCTGCTATCATATTATCTACTACAAGTGATAGCATAATTAAAGACGTGTGGACAGGGGAGCGGTAAATGAGTAAGATGGACCATGTAATGTGGAGAGTCAGAGAGTGGAGGGGTGGGAAAAGAGAAGACAAGATTATAGCGAAGCCTTTGAAGCCGATTCTGGCTCTGGGAATCATCGGGTGCCTTCAGGGGAAAGCTGCTCTCACACAACATCAATAATGAATGAAAGATATCTTGTTCAGTGGAAGACTGAACTTAACTGGCATACAGATTTGTTACCATGAACCTTATGTAAAAATTGCATCAGTGTGTTTGCCACCCTTCATTAAACCGATAAGGAGATGTCAGCCTTCACAATAGAGGGGGAAATAGGTGTGGTGTGGAAACAAATCAGGGAGGAAAGACGACTTGAAACATCAGACTTATCCTAAATCCACTGTTTCTGACCAGACTGATTCTTTTATTTTATGGAATGACGGACACAACAATGTTTGGGAGTGTTTTGATATTAATACATTTCTTCAGCATCAATCATTTTCTGAAAGCACAAAAAGGGAACTCTTGTTGTCATTGCTGCAGACAATAGTAGAAACAGCCAGGTGAGGAAATGTGTAAAATAAAGCATTGGCAAACAAGGAACAAACATCTTAAAAGTGTTCAGGCCGAGCACTGCATGATATGCTTACAAGATGCAATATTAGATAACACTGCTGAATATTGTGATGATGCTAAGTTTTCTGATAAGCGCATTTGTATTCCCTCAAACACTTTATAACTCTTTAAGTGACATGACTCAAATTCACAGAATCCATTGATTATTGTTCTTCTATGCATCACATGCTTTGCTGAGTAACAAATAATGGCCTCTCTCACTTCACCATTTTTTATTTATTTCCTTGAAAAGGTATACACACCCATAAAAGCCTAACGCTACGTTCACACCTCACGCTACTTGTGCTACCTCGGCGATTACTCTCCATGCAAAGTCAATGTAAAGCCGCAATGGGGCGGGGTTAACCCTCCCACGATGCGACAGCCACTTTTCATACTATCACATAGCTTGTCACACGATGTCGAAGTGAAAAAAAGTTTATCTTTTCAGATGATTTCGTCTGTGGCTGTGTGGCAACAGCCAATCAGCGGTGTGTGTGTGTGTGTGTGACGGTGCCCATTACAGTTTTTCATCCGAACTACAGAGGAACAATTTATGTCCGTGTGGGAAACATGAGTCAGTGAGGACATTAGTTCCGCCTAGACGGACCGCGGAAAACTCAGCTAATTCTGCTGCAGCTCATCAGCTGCAGTGTTTTGTGGTTGATAAGTGAATGAAAAGGATTCAGCTGGAATAATGTCCTCTAACACATCCTATTATATGATATATCATATGATCGCGGTGAAACTCGAGCATATGTGACGTCACCGAGCGACGGCCGATGGCAACGGTGACCAAAATGAGGTATTTATGGGCGCGCGACGATATGTCAGTGGGCGACGCAATTTTGGTAGCTGGGTCGCTTGCAGT